>CANSZD010002382.1:0-92500 GCA_947648045.1 Beta corolliflora
GAACTCCCTATACATTAGAGAACTCTTCTCCCCTAGTAGACCTTACAACCTCCATTTTTGATCAATACACGCATGTTCCTCCATATTCTCACCTTCTTTTGGCCTTGCACAATGGTGTCTAGGGTTTGCATGGAGCTTGCACGGTTATCGGCTTTAGTTAAGTGCTAATCGGCTTATTACTTTAGGCACCCATTTCTTCTTCTAGTGAATCTTATTTTTAGCAATTCCCCGAATCTCTTATGTCGCTACTCTTCCTATTAATTTGCAATCGGTGCACCTGAGAATTGACTTTCCTCATATAGGACTTGATGACAACTATTAAGATGTCTTTCTAATTAACAAATATGATATGCTTAGGAAATTGTTCGAATAGAAACCTCCACGAGACCTTGGCATATTCCGATTATGTCTTTTTGAGCGGTAGCTTTATCGATCTAATAGGTTTCCCTTTATCCTTCATACTAACACGTTCGGTCTAAGCAGCTGGCAATACTTCAATAGTAATCTGAAATCTCTGTATCAAGTAGGCATTATCTTAACATATTCCGTTGCAGGCGAGGTCCAGTTCATGTGTCTTAACTTTTGACAATATTTTCTATCATACACAATAGGTCCAAGTACAGTGCTTTTTCCTTCTTATTCATTGAACAAAATTTGGGACCATGAACACTCTATTCTCGAAAGTCACTTGCTCCTCATGACCCCAACGCCCCAAATTCTCCTAATGAAACCATCAAATATTTTAAAAGGAGGTTTAATCCCCAAATATACTGTTTCAAAGTACAGGAAGGATTCCCGTATTCAATTTTAAGTTCACATCCTCTCTATTGTAATTCTCACAATATCATCAACACTCGCACATACAAGAGAGAAATATTACTAGCATTCCTAGTTAATTCAAACCTTATTCTCCAATATTTTCTACGAGAGATTATCTCAACTAGCTTGATTCTTAAGTTTAGTAACAATACCTGGATTGCTCAGCAGCTGTTGCATTGGTTGATCATGGCGATGTGGATTGATTGGAATTGTTGATTTCCTAGTAGGTGTTTGACCGATTTAACTAGCCTTGCCAACTGACTCCTCGCTGCTTCAAAAGATGCTTGATCATGATGAGATATATTCCTATATCAATCAACATCATCGCTCTTCTTCAGTCATGGCTTCGGCTTTGGTGAGATTTAACTAAGGTTGAAGATGATCGAAATCACTCTAAAATATAGAGAGCGGTAGTTTCTCTCTCTAGACATTTTTTCCAATCTTTGTTACAATACCTACTTATATATAGTAAACATTTTTTCTTCTTCAATGGTTCATTTGTGCAATGGATCCATTTGGTTTAGTTTGGCTTCATTTATTAGGAACACATAAGCTAAGGTCCAGTCAAGATAGCTACAAACTAATAACACCACTCCCCAAATTTCTCGACCCACATATTTCCGATGAAAATCAAACCCCTGCTACAAGGGGGAAGAGGAGAGAAGTTGAGACTACTCCATCTCTATATTCTTGTTTGGTTTAGTTTTTTTTATGATTGAGCTCGGGCCATTAAAATATAAAATTTAAAAACAAATTAGTAGTTACGAGTCATATTGAGATGCATATTTGACAAAAGAAAATCAATTAGGTGGACCAGTATATTTGAAATGCGTGATTATATGAGGACCGAGTAAGTCATTTCTTATAAGGATCCAGAAACCTACATAAAGGATGCACACATGCTTCGTAATACAAAAATGATGAAAGTGGAGAAAAAACAAAAAACACGTAGATAGTTTATTAAAAGGATGACATGGAATCATGTTCTAATACACCCAATTCACCTATATGTTTTATATAAGTAATAAAATACGACATTATGTGTATATATATGTGCTTTTCTAATAGACAACTACGTATATGTTTTGTATGCCACTTCACTCTTAACATTATTACGTACTACATTCCGTTCTATAATAATTGCAACATACACCATTGCCACATTTTTTTAAAACTCACTGTAAAAGGTGGAAGATAGAGATAGATAAAGAAGACTTACACACGTGACATGAGGAGATATAGATGTAAGATACCAAATAGTGAATGTTGCAATTATTAAACTTCCAAATAAAGCTGAAATATCGTAATAAAAAAAAAAAGAACAAAGGAAGTATTATATTGCGCTTTAATACGATGGACAACATAAAATGCCCTTAATTTCGCATTAGGAAATCGATTCTTAATCCTTCATGACCCTTTATTGCCTACGCTCAATGTTGGAGCATGACTTAGAATAAACCATTAATTCGGATTAGTTCAATTGTCATGACACAGTGATTCAAAAAAAGTGTTTTCATATCAAAATGTGATTAGTAAGGGGCCCGTGTGAGTAGTAAGCATGTGCCCCCTCCCAACAAAAGAACAATTGTGTCTTCTTAATTATATCACGCATATAAAACTAAATGGATTCATTCCTTTGCATGTATGTTTATAAGCCCATAAGCATAAAAATGCACATAATAATATTAAGAGTTCCTGAATTTGTTATAGGTTGATATCCGAGGCAATATCTTTGGTTTATTAGCTTCTCATCCTTTAACACCACTAGTATCGCTCACATTTGGATGAAGTTAATCCCATATATCCAAACAAGTCAGTAATTGGTGCTCTTCACCATCTCTTCAAATCAGCTACTATTGATTCTGGGAGGATTCTACAACAGACTGTATGCTATGATCGCTGGTTTTTTGGACAATTTCAGTTTCTTGGGGTTATGCAATAGAAGTTTTCAACCAACATTTATACTTGCCTAATGTCATACGTGTTCAAGATACATTCACTCAATGGAAAAAAGGAGCAGCGGAAAACTATTTGTTTAGCACAAGGTCTAATCATCCCGATACATGTCGAGGATCCACAATTTTCTTTCTTGATGAAGTGCATGAGAAGAGAACAATGACCACAAGCAAATACAAAATAATATTTCCTGAAAATTGTACTTATGATCCAATGACTTCGCCTAAAAAACTAAAGGATATTACAGTATTCTCAAGATATTCAAACCTTAGCATAAATCAGGTAAAAGCACGCCTTTGACTTAAACTACATAATTTGTGTTAGTATACATATATGAATTTTATATTCCTTTTTTTTTTCTTCAGTTGCAGGCACCAAGGAGGCAGTGTTGTGATGTCTTACCTCCCAAAGTTGTTACCAGCTTGGAGATTTCAATTAGAGAATGCAGAGACGACGAACTCATAATGATACATGTATAGATCTTCCAATTGCCTCGATAGAAACCTCTTTGAAAATACAAGGTTGAGGGGCTTTGCTCAGCTTGCCCAAAATTGGCGTTTTTAGGAACCCTCCTTTTAGCACTTTCGCATTTTGTTGATATTTTATATACGTTACTACCATACTTAACCAATTTTTATATGCCTTATCTTCACTTAAGCGACATTGTCTTAGATATAACATCGGCAACTAGATTTGTAACACTTTCACACTTCCGAGCTGCTAGCTAATCACACTTAAGATTCACTAATCACAACCAACACTTGATAAACCTCGAATTGAATTTACTCGCAGCGAAAACATAACCTTTTACACGATCCTGGACCTGTGGGTCAGAGCCCACAACATAACAACTCCAAAACCAAAAATCAGATTACATAAAATTTACTCAAATCCAAATAGTATAACACTTAATTCTTAAATAAGCATTTGAATTCTAGCCATCTTAATGCTCCAAATACAACATTGAATCATTAATGTAATTACAACTTCATAATCCAACTCTTAATTTTGATCCACTCCGAGCCTCCGACACGAATTTGCAATTACAAAAGAGAATACAAAACTAAAATGAGCGGAAAGCTCAAGAACTTTACTTAGCCCAAGTCAAACGATTTGGTCCGCAAACGTTTTTTCATATAATAACAAACTTGGTAATTGTTCGGAAAAGAATTCATCTACGCATAGCTCAATTACTTAAATCGTCAAGTAGTGCAGTTTTGACAAAACATAACGTAACATAACATAAAAGAATATTGGGAAATTTCATATGGTGGCCTCCTATTTTGAGTTTTTCTACTTGGTGGCAGCTAAAAAAATTTATACCAAGTGACCTCCTATTTTGACTAATTATACTTAGTGGCCTTAATCCACTTAAAACCTAGCTAACCCATCATCTATATTAAATTTACTAACCTACCCCCCAAGTTAATTACAATTTTAAGGGATAAAAACCCTCCCATTCTCCAATTAAACTCACGCATCCCGTTCCTTTTCACGAATTCTCCACGAAGTGAAAACAGGTTTGAAGGACATGAAATGATAAGGTGTGTTTATAAAAAAATCTTCTTGTTTAGCTCTGTTGGCAGCATGATAACTTGCCATACGACCCATATGCATATGCATATGCATGTGGTTCATCACAAAGTATCTGAATTGGTAAGCTGTTAAGATTGTTGTTTCTTTAGTTGATTTCGATCTTAGAGTTGCAGCTGCCATGGCATATATTGGATTGGATAAACAACAATCAAAGAAAAACAGGGGAGATTGAATCAAATTGGGTTGGTCTTAGATTTCGTCAAAATTAATGAAAAACGAAGGTTATTAAAGAAGAAAAAACTGGGAGAAATTGAGACAGTAAATACTAAATAGTAATATACTCCTAAATTGGGTAGAAATGGGTAATTATAGTTTTTTTTTTGGAAATTAAAAACCTACAATTTGTTAGGAAGAATGATGATTGATGATATAAATGAGACGATATTCACAAATCACACACACAAAGAAGATGAAGATATAGAATAAAAAACTATTTTCTCTCTCCTCACAAAGAAGATGATCCTAACTCACGAGGGAATGGGAGAAGTCTTCAAAAATGTCTTTGAGAAATATGATTAGAATTATTGCAAGTGAGTTTCAATGGTTAGATGAGTAGATGACCAAAAGGATTCCTGCCCAGGAAATTATTTTCCATTTGTGATTGATGAATATAGTTCAAAAAGATGAGTGCTCATAAACTTGATTTGGGTAAGTAGAAAAGAAGTAACATTTTGAATCGAATTTGTCCAAGAGTTAGTGTGGGTTTTTTTCTTTTGAGGGAAGAGAGATGGGGTTTTTGAATTAAAGTAATTAACTAGGAGGGTTAGGTTAGTAAATTTACTTCAAATGATGGATTAGTTAGGTTTTAAGTGGATTAAGGTCACTAAAGTATAATTAGTCAAAGTAGGAGGTCACTTGGTATAAATTTTTGTTGGCCTACCACCAAGTAGAAAACCCAAAGTAGGAAGGCCACCATATAGAATTTCCCAAGAATATTCAACCATTTCCGGTCTTAACCGAACTTATATCCGAATCATTTTCTCCACATGTACCTTTTCCACTTTTCATCTCGGTTCATGAGTTAAGCCAGCCAAAACAAATACGACGTCTTTTCCCCAATATTTCTTACAAATCATATTCAGCTAAACATAAAACATTTCCAAACAATTCCAATAATAGAACAAAATCATATTCCAAAAATCCACACATAAAGATGCATGTATAACCATGGCCATGACTATAAACGATATGGAATAAAAATACAACATTGCACGGGCATGTAAATACATTTTTGCTGAACATAAAGGTTACCTCAATTGCAAATCAATTTCTCTAATTAGACTTCCAAGAGCAACACCAATTAACCTTCAAGATTAATAATCCTCGATCCCCAATATAGCTTGAGCTCCACAAATCCATATTCATAGCCACATTACCAATAACAATAAGAATCATAAACATTCGTATGAAAAACGATCTAACTCACTCTTAAGTTCTAAACTCATTCAATTGTTGTTCTTTGTACACAAAGTAATCTGCACCTTAGGAACTAACTATGATTCTCTATTAGTGATCAACAACATAAACTACTCTAATCAAACCCCTTTCTTCATATATTCTAAAACTGTTTTTTTTTATAAACTAACTTGAGAAAAATCTGAACTTGTATTATAAAGCTTCAAGTAGATCTCCAGCCATTAAACAAGGAGGGGAAATTTTAATCTCTAACTTCAACATACTCGTATGAAAAACTGATTTTGCAAACTATATAAGTAACCCAATACTTAAAACAAAGAATAAATTATCATTTGACTCCAAGTGAACATAGCTACTAAATTTACTTATTTCAACAAGAAGCTGATTTTCCTCAAATCCAACTTAAGTCTTGTAAAGTAAGAATAGAACAAAGATGAATTTTCTTTTGAGAGCAAAACAATTTTACCTTCCACTAGCTTCCTCAAAATAGAAGTTCAATTGAAAATAAGAAGAAGAGCACCACATAACAACCAACAAGGAGGCCATATCAGCGCTGGCTCGTCACGCCGGCAGCGCAACACAGAGTACATCAGCAGTGCTGAACTTGCAAAGGGCATAACTTCTAGCTCACAACTCTAAGTTAAACGGTTGAGCCACTATCAAGTAATAAACAGATGGGTATGTATATTCCTTTGCCTTGTCACCAAAAACTGACTTTGGCATAAATCATCTAAGTGAGGCAACACATCAGGTTAAGTAGGAGGAAGAGCAAACAATTTACCTTTAATCTTCTTTCTTAAGTGTTCTGAATAAATAAAATGAAAGGATTATATGGCAGTTTGCACATCAAGATGCACAAATATCATTTAGTATTTTGTTCCAATAAAATCATCCATATCTCATGAACAGAATCACAAATACGTTCGGAGTATAAAGTCATCTTTTGGGATCATTTCAAAACTTCAAATTGTTAAGAAAACTAGGCTCATTTAGACAGATGATGCTGAATTTCCTTGTTTTCTAACCATACAAAAAGAACAAGACTGATGGTGCTGAACCAAATGTGCAGACGCAATAAATCGAGTGCCCTTCTTAGAAAATTTTAACTACTGTCAAAAGCACAAGAAAGCACATAAGTCATTACGAAAAGTCCAACTACTATATTCACATCAACAAGGTTATAACACACTTCCTTAGTTAATAAGCTTCAAGTTTTAGGAAAAACTTTTAGAACCCTCACTAAATAACAAGAGAAAGAATTAAAAGGGAACATTAATGCCAGGCAAATTTATATCCTAGAACATATATCTTTCTTAGATCTTAGTGGCTCAGATTCTCTGTATTTCTCTCCTGGTCTACAATAATAAAAACTTATCGATCACCAATATCAAGTTAATTGCATCGTGGGATTTCAAATAATAAAATAACTAGTGATGTAGTAAATTAAACATGGAACATAAGAACTATTATATTACAACTCAAACTTAGTTCATGAATTAACAAGAGTATCAATATGCATAGAGGTTATATATTACAGAATAGCTACTCAAAGGTACTCAAAGCTACTCAAATTTAAGTATCACTAATTCACTAGTTGCAATCACCATCACGGAAAAGAACAAGAACATTGCTTTGATGCCGAGACACGATAAATACCAAGCTATTTGAGTAATTTAGAAGTCTTCTACGTCATGGTGATGTGTTAATAAGCAATTTGTATAGCAAGAACCAAGGAAGATTAGTCAGTAGTTCATCACAGATTGGAAAACGTACATACAAATGTCACATTAGATATTTCAGAGCTTTCCGGATCATTGGTTAAGAACCAACAGATGGCAATTTATATCGTCCAGAATTGAGTCGAATTTGGAAAACGTATATACCAATCATAAAAATTCTCATCTATACTAACTATAATTATTCATCAATGCGCAAAAGTGTTATATCTAACTTTCACCAGCAAAAATTTCAGGAAATTCCTAATTTTATCGCTTTCTTTTTCCAGCTATTCATCTCATTCATTCCAAAAATATATAATTCGAAAAAAAGCAGATATAGAACAAACAAACACAAGGAAAATAAAACATCGCAACACAGATCAACAAATTGAAATAACAGAAACCCTAACATCAGACAGTGCACGAAAATCTAATTACAAAAAAAAATTGAAAATAGAAGGGTTCAAATCGAGGAAGAAATGAGTTTTACCTTGAATTCTCACTAACCCCAGAATTATCCCCATCAACCCTAATACCCGAATTTCCATCAATCACATAAGGGGCTCAATTAAATTCAAAGAGGTAACAAAATTTCTAAAGAAAGTCGACCTAGGAGTTCGAATTTTACCTTGATCAAGATTCGAATCGCGGCTACGCTCGAGAATCTTCCACTGGGCATCGCGAATTTGAATTGGGTTGCGAGTATTGACGGCTTCGAGCCAATCAATTGTTGCGACATAGCTGTCTTCGTTAAGAACTGTGGATGATTAGTTTGGGTGTTTTTGTTGGGAGGAACAAGAGGGAGGATGGACGAAGGAGAGATGGCCTGGAGAGAGAAGCATTGTGATTGCTGAAATGAAATTCTGTGCAAAGTTAGGTTAGGCCTTTAGGGTTAGGGTTTTTCAGAAAGGATAAGATTCGGGAGATTTGGGGAAGAAGGAAGGGAGATGTAGAATATGGAGGTTGAGAACGAGTGAACAACAGATGAAAGATGAAAGATGAAAGATGAGAGACAAATCAGATAGGGGAAGGAGGATAGAGAAAAGAGGAGTTTTTGATTTTAGCTCTAGCTTATATTGCTTTTTCTTTCCCTAAAAAGAAATACATTGCTTTTTTTTTTTTTTTTGAGGGGAAGAAATACATTGCTTTATCTTTACTTATTTAAAGAGTCGTTGCATTAGTTTGACCTATTGCAACGCCTTACGGAACTAATGCAACATTGTCGTTGGAAGCGTTGCACTAGACTTCTCTATTAGCCCACCCTAATGCGACGGTTCTAAGCAGACCGTTGCATAAACCCATTTTGAGTTGTTGCATTTGATCAGAAATGTAGTAGTGCGATCCGTTATACTTGCCAAGTTACCAATATGATTAGGTAAGATGAAAAGATAATGATGAAGCTTATGATATAATATGAAACTATCTGATATGTTTATGAAATGGTTTATGTTATTCCTCCTTCTGTTAAACGCATTCTCTCTCTTGTTTTACAAAGTTTGAACATTAATCAAGTTACAATATGAGTTACAATATGAATTGTAATGTTGCTTTGGCAAGTTGTTTGTATTGTTATGAGTTTTCTAGCAAGAGATTAAAGCAACAAAGCTTCGTAACGTTATCATGTTATCTTAAATTCATGACAAGGGGTCGTTATTTGATAGTATCAGAAAGTTATGCATTAAGGTAATTTCAAGGCATAAGTGTCATAAAAGGTTATTTGTTATGCATTGACTTGTATTTGTTTATGATATGCATTTACTCAAAGTTTATTCCTTTATAAAACTTATATGATTTGAGTAATCAAAAGGGTTTTCAAACGAGATCTATGAGTTAGTTGGAATTCATTGCCAACAAGTTTCCCCCTTTTGTTTTCTTTGCTCATCGATTTTGCGAGTCGAGTTGAAGATGATACCTAACGAAGCCCGGATACCTAACGAAGTCATGAAAGCTTGAGATCTTAGTCTTTGTCTAAATGAATTTAGCTTGTTGTTTCCTCGATTAACTTATTGCAAATTTCGAGGACGAAACTTTTTACAAGGGTGGTAGGATGTAATACCCCAATTATTATTAAGAGCTTTTTGTTTAGTGTAACAGTAATACTATTCGATCCGCTCTTCATAGACAAACTTGAGATTTGCGAGCCCAAGTAAGATCGGTTCAGAATCATGGGCTCTTTTTCTATCAGATAGGCTATTCGTTTTCACACTTTTCTTAGAAGAAAAAGAAAATGAAAAGGGTTCTTCGAACTTAACCACCTTAACGACTTTTTCCATTTTCCTTCTATTTTTTTATTTATTGTTCGGGAGGTTACTAAGTTAATTATATCTCGAATATTCTTATTTTATTTGGGTTAGAGTAGGAATATACATTTTTGTTGTGTTTGTAATATATTTATTTGTTTAATTTTATGAACTTATTTATTAAATATATTTTGGGTTTAAATATCTAAATGAGTTGGGTGGTGTTAGGTTATATATGTCGAAGTTTCCTTATTTGGGAATAAAATCCTAAAACTAAAAGAAATCCCAAAACCCTTCCCCTTGTCGGTTTTGTAAACCGAATAAACCCCCGAAGTCCCATCCCCTTTGTCGGTTTAAGTTTGTAATATATTTATTTGTTTAATTTTATGAACTTATTTATTAAATATATTTTGGGTTTAAATATCTAAATGAGTTGGGTGGTGTTAGATTATATATGTCGAAGTTTCCTTATTTGGAAATAAAATCCTAAAACTAAAAGAAAGCCCAAAACCCTTCCCCTTGTCGGTTTGTAAACCGAATAAACCCCGAAGTCCCATCCCCTTTGTCGATTTAATTAGAAAACCAAAAACCCTCACCCTCCTTCTCTCCACGACCTCTCTCTTGTTCCCGTGAAAACCCGAACCCCCTGTTTCTTTCGCACCCCTCTTTCTCTCTCTCTTCGAAGCTTCCCCTAACCTCCTTTGAGGACTGCGTATTTCGCCGGTGATGCGCGGTGTTATCTCGCCGCTGCTGTCGTCGGAGCTGTAGTTGTTGGGGCTCTATCTTCTTCCTCTCTTGCTCGCATCTTTCTCTCTCCTCTCGCTTGATGTTGCTGCTCCTATTCTCCCTCTCCTCGGTCTGTGCGACTGGCGCCTCCGCGCGCCGGCGATGCTGGTTGTGTTCGCGTCCTATCTCTCCTCCGGTCTAATGTTACCACCGTGCGGTCTCTCTGTCTTAGCCGCCAGTGGTGTTGTTACTGCTTTCTTCTTCTTCATATCTTTGCTCTATGAGGTACTACCTCCCTTCTCTCCCTCTAATTTTACTAATCTCCTCTTTGTATATGCAAAGTTAGAAAGCATATCATTGTTAATTTCTGAAATTTGAGCTGGATGAAATATGGAGATGTTGGTGTTGGAGTAATTGTTTATTTGCTTGGTGATTGAAATCTCTGGTTAGCAAAGTTAATTGAAAATTCTAAACATAGAATTCTTGAATTGATTGACACTTAAATATGGATTAAGTGTGAACCTATGTCATGGTTTCTGGTTAAACTTCATTCCCTAGGCATAAAATCAGTTTTATTACGTGGTTATCATTCTTTAACTGTCAAGTTATGAAAGTAAAGGTTTGGTTATGAACTTACATGATCATCCTATGTCCCTGGGTGTGCAAATAGAGACTAAACTAATTTCCTGGAGTTTAATCATGTTTATCTAAATTCAACTAATTTTCATATGACCTTAGCTAAATTCAACTAATAGTATAGTATGAACCAAAGTTAATTGTTTTTATTAATCAATCTTTGATTAATGAACCTGGAGTGTGGTGGTTAAGTTAACTCTCGTTAGATAACCTCTAACAAGAGACCTATGATTATTCTAGTTAATCTTTCATCGAGTTTAAAGTAGTTTGACGATATACACACTGAATGGCTTATCGTTATCGAACAAGTATGTCTTATGTTTCCTAAAATAATCTGAAAGTACGTAAAGATGACTTATGTGTATTATGAATTGCAAGAGGTGAGATGTCTACTGTGAAATGACATTTGTGAAACCACGTGTTATGAAAAGGGTCTTATGCTATGTTTCTTTAAATGATCCGAAACTAGAAAAGGATTATGGTGACATTTCTGCTATGTATTCTGGAAAGTACTTAAAGTTATGAGATATGTTTACAAATTTATGGTTATGAAAAAGTATACGTTATGATCATTCTAAAACGATCTGAAGGGTATGGAACGAAACGTCATTTATGAAAACATGTTTTATGAAATCCTTATGCTATGAAAAGTACGTAACGTCTACTGCTAACATCCATAATCTCTTTCTGAATATGTTTTCTGATTACTCGCATTACGTTATGATTATGTGGATTGTGGGATATGAAATGTTTTTATGAATATGATTATTATCGATGTTGTGAACGAATTTCATGAAATAACGATGACGTTACGAAAGTATGATTATGATTACGTTATGAATATGATTACGACTATGTATGATTACGATTACATTTCATGATTACCATTACAGTTATGTAATGTAATTATGATACGTAAAAGAAACGAAACATGATAAAGTTAAGTGGAAGAACGGTTCTTGGCAGTATAATATTATGTCGGGTCGTGCCCGTACCTTCTAGCTGGTTAGGCACCTTCTGTCTATGGGGCATATGTCCTTGGGTGGTTCCTTGTTATGTTTTGGGCATTATATACCACCTTCTGTAATGTGGGGGCCAAGGTCCTCGGGTGGTAGCCTTCCGTTTATAAAAATAAAATTGGGGAGACATCCCTTCTGTTATACTTGCCAAGTTACCAATATGATTAGGTAAGATGAAAAGATAATGATAAAGCTTATGATATAATATGAAACGATCTGATATGTTTATGAAACGGTTTATGTTATTCCTCCTTCTATTAAACGCATGCTCTCTCTTGTTTTACAAAGTTTGGACATTAATCAAGTTACAATATGAGTTACAATATGAATTGTAATGTTGTTGGCAAGTTGTTTGTATTGTTATGAGTTTTCTAGCAAGAGATTAAAACAACAAAGCTTGCAGAACGTAATCATGTTATCTTAAATTCCTGATAAGGGATCGTTATTTGATAGTATCAGAAAGTTATGCATTAAGGTAATTTCAAGGCATAAGTGTCATAGAAGGTTATTTGTTATTGGATTCCCGGTTAAGAGCTATTAGAAGGGAATAAATACACTTATGTACTTTCTCCATGCTAAACTTGGTTAATGACTAGAAGTTGTGAAATGTAAAAGGTGAATGAATGAAAGAATAAAAATGTTTAAATGTATGCATCAATGTGAATGTTGTTATGTTGTTGTGATGTGGTTATGAACGATGTGAACTTGTTGATTACGCGGGAGTCGTAGACAGCAAAGCATGTGTTAAAAATGTATTATGGGTAAGTACTGATGTGTCTGTCAATGTTTTGTTTTGTCACTACTGTGGCCTGTCACTTGGTGGCAGTGTTACAATAGTTTCAGGTTGAAGCCCTGGAGCATCTCTTCCAAGATAAAAGCAGTTATGTGTTGAATCCAATGTACTTACTTATATGTTTTCGAGGCGACGACGTTCCACTTTGTAATAGATAATCATTAATCTTTTAGTTTTTTTTTTTCTATTTCTGGATAAGCGAGAATGCTCCTGATTCTCTTCTGCTGCTACTCCATGAAAGCGTTGAATTCTGGATTTGGAATGTTTTTATATTGAAATTGTATCAGGTTTTAAAAACATCCTCCCATTTTGTATTGTTCAATGTACAAAGGAAAATCTGCCGAAATTTTTAGAAAATATTATTTAATTATTAAAGTATTCTTTAAGGTTGTATTTTCCCTAAGTGGAAAGTACGACGGTAATGCGCCGACTAAGCTAGGTCTTTCGCTGCTAATCTTGATTAATTAACTTAATAAGGATGCTTGAAGGTCGGGGCGTTACAGTGGTGGGTGGGTGGCAGGGGGTGGCTAGGCTGTTAGTCATTAAGAATATTTGGTGCATTTTATATAAACCACAAGGGTCTCTAGTGCATTTTTGAAACAAGAGGATACCCGTGCATTTCGTGAAACCTCGGAGGAGTGGCACGGTGAAATAACCTTTTTTATTTTTAAGAAAGATACTTGGAATTGGTTTAGGGAAGTATAGTTAAAAACTTAAAATGGGTGTTTGGGGTAGGGGGGTGTGCAAAGTGCAGGATTTCTTCTCACCTATTAAAAAAAACTAGTTATTAGGTCCGGGCTATGCCCCGGGTAAGAAAAATTTTCATTTATTAATATTGTACTTTAAATTGATATTACTAAATACCACTTGGTCTAGTGGTTATGACTTTAGTATATGAACATGAGGTCACGGGATCAAAGCCTCTTAGGGAGAGCGCCATGTGGCACCGTTAGGGATGGCAGTGGGTAATGGACCCTACTCGGATCCGTGGATCCAGATCCGTTTTTAGCGGATCTGGATCCTCAAATTTTGGATCCGGCGGATCCGGGTATGATCTGGATCCTAACTTTTGAAAACAAGCCTGGACCGGGTCCAAAATTATTACCCGGAACCGGATTCGTGTACTCGTTTTTTTAAAGTTAAAATAAAAATATAAAATTAAGAGATAAAAGTTAAAACCCTAAATTCACTCAAGTCAAGCACTCAAGCGCCGTTTACTTCACTTTCACTCCCTCGTTTCACTCTCTGCCTCTCTTCACTGAGTCACTCACTCCTCTCTCTTCACTGATTCCGGCACCGGACCACCACGCCAGAAGTCATTCTGACCCAGAGCACTCCCCTCTCTTCACTGATTCAGGCCAGTCCTCGTTTCTCACTTTCTGATTCAGGCCCTCTCTGCAAATTGCAGCATCATTGTATTTCCTTGAGGCTTGCGAGATATTAGTTGAATTGCAGTTTGAAATTTTACTTTTCTTCAGGCAGTGAGGATTGAGGAATCGTAGGATTCGTTTTGCACGAAAGGAAATGATAATGAAAAGGGGTTTGTTAATAGTACGAGACATTCATATTTCATAGGCTGTAGAAACGCCGTAAATTGCCCCTAATAATTTCAAGAATATTTGGCAAAATGCCATTGAATTATGCATCTAGCGCAAAAATATCCAGATATAAATATTTATCATCTCTCTAGGTTGTATGTTCAGTCTGTGCGAAGAATTTTATGGGTAAAATTTGTAGCAAATAGCTGTTAGCTTCCTTTGAATTACACTATCAAACTAGAACCACGAGGAAGTGTTATGTTTGTGTTAATGATTAAATATGTTTGAAACATAATTCTTTTTTAGTCATATTCAAAGTCTTTGCCCTGCTTCTTTTGTTAATTTCAGTCTCTCAAGTGTCAAAATGAGTTTGGAGTTGTTATTGAAGTTTTGTTTAACTATGTTTTAATGTTAGGATGAAAATTAGAGTAGTTTGAAGAAAAATAAGTTAGGATCTGTTTTGGATCCGTTTTGGACACGGATCCGTAGGATCCATCGGATCTGGATCTGGATCCTCAAATTTATTACCCATCGGTAGGGGTGTAAGTGGATTGGACTTTGCCAAATCCAAATCCAATCCAAAGTTTTGTGGACTCGAGAAATTGAGTCCAAGTCCGATCCAAATATTTTTTGAGTCCAGTCCAGTCCAGTCCGATAATTTTTTCTTGAGTCCGAATCCAGTCCAGTCCAGTCCGATTATTATATTATTTTTTTTCCTCAATTTAGATTTAATGATTCACAACGTTTTCTCATAATTAAATTTGAAAAATTAAGTTCATTATATCCATTACATAAAATAAGTCACATACATTCTTTTATATTATATATATTAATATTAAATATATATACTTCCTCCGTTCTGTTTTGAATGAAACGTTTGCTTTTTCTCGCAACCCAACGCGATTCTTTAATCGTTAATATCTTTAGTTGTGCACACGTAAAAAATATAAAAAAGTTATAATTTAATAGTATGCATCGAGACGAATCTAACAAGATCCCACTTGACTATGTTTTTCTTTATATAATGGCGATAAATTAGAGTCAAAATTGATCAATGAATAGTGTCATTTCACCCAATGTTTCATTTGAAACAGAACGGAGGAAGTACATTATATATATAAATATTAAATATATATTATATATATAAATACTTTTGGACTGGACTGGACTTATTTTCACTCCAAAGGGGTGAGTCCAAATCCAGTCCGAAAATATTTGGACTCGAAACTTTGAGTCCGAATCCAGTCCAAAAAAATTTCAGTTCAGTCCAGTCCGACAAGTTTGGACTGGACTCGATTGGACTCTGGACTTTTTGCAGTCCGCTTACACCCCTACCCATCGGATCCGGGTAGGATCTGGATCATAGAGGATCCGGTCCAGATCCTATCCGTTGCCATCCCTAGGCACCGTTGCTTGTTTAGGAACGCCTTTTAATATATATCTATTATATAAGCCAAGGGGGAGCTATGGTGTCCTCCTATGGAAAGTCTATTTTGTCCTTAGCTAAATATATAATTGCATACTTTGATTTTCTACAATTATATCCTTTCCTAATTTAAAGATGGGGTCATGGACTCATGGTATGTATTAGTGTCTCCTTAAAATTCCAATAATAAATTAAATAAGCATTAACAAAGTAACTTGACATAATGAGAAAAATGGTTACTCGATAAAAAAAACTTTTACAAATTTAATTTGACGGTAGATTTTACATCTAAATGTTCGTCACAATTTCTAAACACTTTATAAATTACATTAGTTTGTACTATAATGATTACACTTTTAAAATTATATTTAGATGAAATTTAAGAACAGACCCAAACAATTGACGCACGCATCGCGTGAGTAAAAGGCTAGTTTATATAGATTGTCAGTCAAGAAGCAGCAGCAGTTGCACTTCATCGCGATTTGAGATTGGACGCCAAACTCATTTCGTTGAATTTTCACTCTCCAAACAGTCATCGGTGTCCTCTGTAATCCTTGTTTGACATCGAAATCGATTTCACCACTTGATTTTCCTCTTACTCTAATCAAAAGTTCGAGTAACTCCCCCTCAAAAGAAAGAAAAAAGAGGTTCCACTATCTCATCATCGGTTTGCTAGATCAAATCTAGTGCATATATCTCTAGCTTTAGCTAACTCTTGTTTTTTTAAGAGGTAAATCATTATTCCTAAGCGCGAAATTTCTGTTATCTTTTGTTCTCCTTGATGATTTCATCGAGTATGTTTGAGTGTTTCAGTGCCATTACGACATTTCTTCTTTCGATAGGATGAGTGGTCCGTCATATGGAGCTAGTACTCCAAAGACCTTCGATGCATATCCGAGAGTTGAAATTGATATTGAATCTTTAGGGTTTAGAAACCCTAGAAGAGCAAGAAAATCTGAACTGAACCTCATTAAAATGTTTAAATCAATTACGAATCGATTCAAGTATTATTTCAAGTTGCATCCTGTTTTAGTGTTTTTCCTATCATTGTCATTTGGGGTTACAATTTTAACAATTATTACATTATACGAGAGTCGTGTTCGATTAATGAGTAATTATAGAGAATTCGATGTGAAGCCGGATAATTATCCGCTCCCAAAGCTTAAAAACCTTGTAATGGTTGCTGGGCATTCTGTATATACAAGTAGTAATTGTGGGAAAGTTGATAGTGAAAATTCGTGGTTTTTGGAGTCGTATCAAAAGCATCCTGGTCAAGCTGCTACTTTTTTGTCCCATATAAAGGAGGGTGTTGAAGTTGCAGCTAAGGACAGTCAGGCATTGCTGTTATTTAGTGGGGGAGAGACTCGAAAAGACGCCGGTCCTCGCAGTGAAGCCCAGAGTTATTGGCTTGTTGCTGAATCAAAAGGGTGGTTTGGTGAGTTTTTCTTATTGATTGTCTTTGCCTTTTCCTAATCTGGTATTAAGTTGAAAGAACTTGTTATTTATGTGTAATATGCTCTAATTCATATATACGAGGACTTTAATTTGGGATTAATCATGGTCTTTAAGTAATTATTGATATTTGATCTTTTGATCACCCTGCAATGGTACAATTAACTTTTTGAACACTCAAATTATTAGGAGTTTCTTAGTTATTTGAGGAATTACTTTGAGTATTTTGCCATTGGCTTAAGCTTTACTCCTTTGGCATGTCATGTAGCAAAGTCCTAAGTTTTGACTAATATTGTAGTTGCGAAATGACTAAACAGAATACTAGCAGTTCTCATTGGTGCAAGTGGAGACGTGTGTCGAAAATTGGAGCTTGTTTCGGCAAGAGCAAGTCTAGAATTTAGCTAGGTATTGGAAGTATACATTTATAGTTAAAAGCTTACAGCTTACTTATATTCCAAGTCAAAAGTGAATCGTTGAAACATCGGAAATCAAAGGATTGAAGGAAGTTAAATCTCAAAGCTCAAACATGAAGAGCTCAGTGAATTTGAAAATGAAACTAATGAGCTTTGGAGTGAAAGTTCCAAGAAAGAATTCCAATGGAGTTGATGGTTAGAAATTTTGGAGGTCATTTATGAATAGAACAACTGATATTTCATTCATCTTGGCCAGTGAGTTTCGAGATCCAGAATCTGCTTCATGCTTGACTTCCTAGAAGATATTTTTTATATATTTTGGGGGAGGGGGGATGATGGGGGATACCATTTGCCTTGTTAATATATCTAGTTGTCTGTAGGGTTGTTTTGCTTTAGAGAAGAAATATACATAACTTACAATTTTGATATATTCATATTTTTGGCTGACCATCAATGAAGCAACGCAAATAACCTTCCATCCATATGTTAACTAATATAGTTTGACCATCCGACTGAGGGTGATAAGCTGTGCTTTTGTGGAGATATCCATAGACAAATCTTCCAAACTCCGTTAGGTATTGGTAAGGGTTGTAAAAGGCCAGCAGGTTTTAAGGAAGTGGTCTTTTGCTGCTGACACACTTTGCAAGATTACACATACTGAGTGATGGCTTTTCTCTTGCCTGGCCAATACCACTCAGTGGCCACTCTCTGGTAAGTTTTTAAATCTTCCAATTGCCTGCAGTAGGGGAGTCATGGTACTCTTGCAAAATCTTCTTCACCAAGGCTGATTTGCTTGGCACCACAATGTGCCCTTTGAACCTCGGTACCCCTCGAGCCAATGTAAACCTTTTGGGAATCTCCCGACGGCCTCGCTTAGTTGCTGGATGAAGGGGCCTGCTGCAATTAGGAGCTGCATATTAGCCCATTTGGGAGTATAGGTGGATATAAGGGCCCATACTCTAAGGAACTCGAAAATTCTCTAGAAAGGGTATATGGTAATTCGTTTGAGGGACCCGGTTTATACTTGATTTCAAAGTCATAACCCAACAGTTTTCTAATCCACTGCTGATAATTAGTGCTAATTTCCCTCGAGCCATTAAGTATCGGAGCTTTGCTCGTCTGAATGATTACAAAGTGCCTCCTTAGCACGTAGAGTTATTTCCATTTCTGAACCGCCAATACCATAACAATCAATTCCTTCTCATAAATGGATCTGGTGCGAGCCCTTGGACCTAGCAACATACCCTAATATGCAATAGGGTGACTTTGTTGCGAAAACATTGCACCAATCCCAAATCCAGAAGCATATGACTCCCAACACAAAAGGTTGCGAGAAATCAGGCATGGCTAACATAGGGGTAGAAGCGAGAGCTTGTTTGTGGGCTAGAAAGGATTTAGAAGCAGCTTGGGACCATCCAAAATTATCCTTCTTGAGCCGTGAAGTAAGGGAGCAAGATAGCCCTTCACAAACTTCTATTAGTAACCAAGGCCAAGAAAGCCCCTCAATTCCCTAAGATTAACTGGAGTGGGTGCAAGGAATCAAGGGTTACATCCTATCAGGTTTACTTACTCCAGAAGGCAGCAACAGTTAAGTTAGTAATTGTCTAAAGTCTGCTATGAGTCTCTGATGTCAGGGAATATTGAAGGAGTAGGATATGGTGTGAGCATGTGTATGGGGTAGGGTGTGGTCATCTTTAGTCTAGAGATAGAAATAAGGCTAGAGAGAGAAAGGCATTCAGAAGATAGTGAGGTAAACACATGTGGAGAGCTCTCACATCTCGAATAGTAAGGTTGTATTGATCATTCACATAATTAATCAACTTGACTATCTGGTTACTATAATCCCTTGTTAATTTTCTCTATCACTGCCATTTTTAGCTACTTATCTGAATTAATTCCTAGCAGTGGGCCACTCCAACATAGCCTGCACCTTGGATTAATTAATTGGTTCCCCATTTTCCCCAGTCATATGGCCCAAATAAGCAACTTTGGACTTCCCAAACTCACATTTCTTTTGGTTAGCATAAAGTAGTACAACTAACACAGTTTAATGCAATCAAGGGGTTTTGCTATAAATAAGTATGTCGTCAAAGAAGACAAGCACAAATTTCCCTAAGTATGGCTTAAACACATCATTCATCACAGCTTGAAAAGTGGCAGGTGCATTTAAAAGCCCGAAGGGCTTCACAAGAAACTCATAGTGACTGGTAGGAATATGTTACCTCTTCATCCTAATTTGGTGATAGCTGGATTTGAGGTCAAGCTTAGAAAATATGGTAGAATTAGGATGATTGTAATGAACTAGCTTGACTAAGGTAGATAAAAGAAGAAGATTAAGGAGTAAAACAGATATTTGATTAACAACCTGGAACTTTACAGCAATATAAACTAAACAACTAAACTCTCAACAATTTTCAACATATCTTTCTCTTTCTAATTACCCCTATGTATAGAGTATTTCCCTTAATAAAGTACCTAGGTTATTCCCCAAGCTACTAGTGAAGATAATACCTAAATTACCCTCCCCCTAATATCAATTCATTACAATGATACCGCCATTAGCATGTCCTTGATGAGCCTACCAATCTCATCCTTTTGGGTACTCGTAAGGTCTCTCACCGAGTGGATTTGTCCCTTGTTTCAAGGTGATGGAATGCTCATGATCGCTCATGTGTGGGAGTCCAATAGGCATATTGAACACTTGGTCGTAAGTTTGAAAAATCGTTTGCAAGTCAAGTGGTAGTTCAATGTCCTCATTGGTGGAAAATGGTTCTCGTTCGAGCAAATTCATCTCCACTAACTTTCCTCTCTCCTTTCGAATGGTTTTCGATGTAGGATCCCCTTTGAGGGTAATGGTTTCATTCCCCATTTGCAACTTGATTGTTTGAGTTTCCAATTTGTGGATATAGTACCCAGTTCTCAAGCCATTGGAAACCTAGGAACAAGTCTGAAATGGCCAAATAAAGGAGAAGGTAATCCTCCAACACTTCAATGTGTTGCAATTGTAATGTCACTTGTTTGCATTTACCCTCACGGCCTCACCTTGCACTACCTCTTTAGTCACTAAGAACATGCCAAAAGTTTTTGAAGAAGTGATGGGAATATTTATGCGATGCACAAGGGTGGTACAGATGAAATTATGCGTGGCGCTGGGATCCACAGTAACCGGCACCAGCACTGGTGGCCCATGTATTTCCCCTTGCATTTTCAATGTTTTAGGATCGCTGATTCCCATAAGAGAATTGAAAGAAATTTTTGGGCTGGACAAGTTCTTCATCGGGGTGGTTATGGGTTCAGAGTCCACTGTTGGATCTTTCTCAAAAGCATCATCCTCCTATGTGAGTAGCACACTCAGTTTACTCCTCCTACTACATTGGCAAGGGAACCGCTTTTCGTCACATTTGAAATACAATCCCTTTTCCCTCCTTAACTGGAATTCTTGCTCATTGATCCTTCTTATCTCTCTGACAAGTCGGTTAACAGAGAAAGAGGAGGTGGAACGGGGTGAGTTGGATCTTGAGGATTGAATGGAGCTCGTTGGGTGGCTGTTTGTGGATTGGGTATCTTTGTGGTTGGTATTTGGGAAGGAGTATGGGTTGGTATGGGTGGATTTGGCTTGATTAGAATATATGGGGTAGGTTTGGTTTGAGTAGGTTGTTTGGCTTAGCTCTCGTGGCTTGTGGGTCCAAAATCCAAACGAACTCGACTACCCCTCCTATTTGCGTGCCCCTTTGTGTTGAGCTTGTATTCGATTTTTATTGGTGGGCTAAACCTCTCACCTCGCCTTAGTGTACTCTTTGAGCCCATTAATAAATTAACCCTTATAGAGGAAAAGTTGATCCGAATTGTCGTAAGACCATTCCCTTGTTCTTCCGACCACCGGATGCCTCCTATTCTCCTATTCAAACCAAAACAGAGCATCTCCTTCGAATGTCCCAATTGCCACGTCCACCTTATCCTCCTCGCATAAGCGATAGAGCTAGAAGAAATGCTTGGTGCAAAGGATCTAGCCATCAGGATTTGGGCCGTCCAAGATGGAAAGATCCAACTTCTTAAAAAGCCACCCCTGACCTCTATTCCCACCATTCTCAAAGGGAAATTCTCCTCGCTGATCCCTCGCGAGCTCGCCTTCCATTTCCAATACACCTCCAAGACCACCACCTTCAATTAAGGATTTAAGGAGTATTGCTGCCCTCTCCCTATCCCATCGGTATGAGGTGAGTGCTGTTACAATGGTGGTTCCTCCCTTGCCTCCTGTTTGCCGGGATTTGGAGGAATGTGGGTGGTTCAAACCTCAGCTTCGAATTTTGCTAGATCGGCTTGAATCGTAGTGATCATTGCCTCCCGGTTCTCTCTTGATCGGTCGATCCTCCCTTCCAACCTAATGTTGTTCTTGTTTAAATCCTCCCTGAACTTGTGGTTTGCTTTCTCCAAAGCTGCCTTGAGCTGGATGAGGGGCTGTTGGAGTGGCTCCGTCACCCGGCCAACAGTCCTTGCCACCTTTTCTGGTGGCTCAACTTGGAACGTCGCAAACTGCATTTCGAGTTGATCTATTCTCTGGGTATTAGCTTGAAGCTCCGACGATGGTTGCTGGCAATATATTTTTATGTTTTCAATAAGGGGATCAGTAAGCTTTGATACCGAATTGCTATGAATACAGATCAATTAAGATTCAAAGAGAAGCAAATTAGGAGTAGAAGGGGATGACTTTGTATTATAACTGATCGGAGTAACTAATTCAATACAATTCCCAACTTTCGAGAGGTCGAGAGCTCTCCCAAGCATTCCTTTCTCTTTCTACTTTTCTTGAGGCTTTTCTCTCTCACAAAAGTCCCTTTTTATTATATCATCACACCCCCACTAGTTGTCTAACAGAATTACTAGTAAATGACATACTTCCCCCTTCTAGATACCACTTAGATATTTTCAGTATTTCCCTTCTCAGCATTTCCATTATTGCCTTGTGTTTCCTTTTGAAAGTCAACAGTAACGGAGGTATAGATTAATCTATAGCAACGGAGCTCAGAGAGTGGCTGAACTTAATTTTTTTTCTCAGTTTGTTTCAAATGGTCAAGCATAAAAGTACTTGACTTTGAGGGGATGCTGTAAATAGATGATCTTGATTGGCTTCATACTTTGCAAATGGACTTTGATTATAAGAACTGAGGAAGACATCCAAGTTATGCTGGTAGCCATGAAACTCAAGAAATGTATCCCACTGAACGGCCAAAGGAATAGAAGAGAAAAAGGTGATATGAACCTGGGATATCAAGGAGTAGAGCCATTTGTGTCATGTATCTTTAGGTCACGTTAGCTAGGGTGACTTTTGAATTCGATAAAAGCATAATGTCCTTTATGAGTTCTTATTGCCTTTGGACCGGTTTTGTGTAAAGGTCATGATTGGCCGTCGCATGCAGGTCTACATCAAGTCTTAGTTTGGGTAATTTGGTATGGCTAAACTGCACGAAACCCACCAAGATCTGCCATTGTCACAACTAGTGCAACGAGGCAGTCAGAGGCTAAGCAGTAAGATGGAGGCAGTTACCACTTGTGGGGGACGAGAATTATAAGGGTACAGTCAGAATTATAGTAAGTTAGATTGTTAGCTTAAATAGTGGAGAGCATATAAAGGGCAGGAAATGATGAATTACAAACAGGATTAACGTGGGAAAGGGATCCTTCAGAAATATAGAGAGATAAACATTATTGGGATATTCTCACCTCTTGAAGAGCGAGGAGCTTGTAGTGATGTGAGATCATACTGAATTACTGATATATCCTTAATTTCTTTGTATCTCAATATTTTCTCAACAATCTCTAGCGTAATAATTTTGAGATCAGTTTTGCCTAAAACCATGTTTGACATACGTTCATGGGGGCAACAATTGTTTCATAGATTAATAGATAAATTTTTAGTTTTCCGTGAAGTTATGTTTTCCAGGAAATTTAGTGATAGTTTCTTTTCTTTTCTGAACGTTTGGTTGGTGTTTGGTTGAGAAATTTGATGGGTCCAGTAGCGGAGGGAAAACACCATATAAATAACTTTATGTCTGGTTAACGTTTGTTTCTTCATTACCGTTTCATTATGGTATTTGGCTTCCCTGATTTCTTACCGGTGGTCCTGTATTTAACCAACTTTTCCGCATAAGCTGGTCACCACTAGTCCACCATCCATTAAACCCCAATGTTCTTCAAGATCATCCATGGATCGATTAAGAGGGAGAGAAAGAGCCCAAATTTGACCATCAAAACTATCAGTTGCCAAAGTTAGTGATCTTTATCTAGTGACTAATATCTGAGGGCGGAGAGCGATTCCAAATTTCACCGTATAATACTATCATTCATTTCCAAATTCTTGATCTAGTCATGCTAAATAGCGGAATACAAAAAAGTTAGATAAGAAGTGAGAAAGAAAAAAAATTAGGGAACAGTGAGAAGGAAGAAAGAAAGTGGAGTGGTAAAACTTCAGAGGCAATCAGATGGGAGAAAGAAACATGTGAAAAAAATCTTGGGGTAATTGATGAGTAGGTAGGTAGAGCTGTAGAAGAGACTAGGGTCTTCCTTTTTGCGTAAAATAAATTTTAAATGTGTAAATAGTAAGAGTAAGTAATTATGAATCTAACAACCTTGTAAAACAAATGAAACCAGTTTACAATTAATCTATTCTTTCAACTTAATCAATTCCATTCTGTTACTAAAACTTTAGACGAACCAGACAAGTTCTATTGGTAGTGTGTTCTAGGGACTGTTTAGTTTTTTAGGGAGTTGATATCTTCTGTAATAAGAAACGTCATAGATAACATCTACTTCATGGTGGATTGTTAACTTTCTGTGATTCACATTTGGTTGCAAGCTATAATTACGAACTCATTACCCTTTAATTTTGTTGGGTGTAAAAATCCTGAGGCCAGGTCAGTAAACAACACATGTCGTCTAATAGTAGTTGTTTAGTGACATTACATTGCTTTGGTCTTGGCCACTAATGGGTGTCTACCTGATCTTTTACCAAATCATTTGGCCATTTGGCAGATAGAGCGTAATTACAATGGATTAAATTAAATATTTCAACAAACTATTTCCACTTGCTTTGAAATTGTTGGCTAGTCACTTCAAGACCTAAGTTAACGGGCAGGCAATGTGTACCGGGTGCTAAGAATTAACATAGCTTCGACAAACTATAGTGCTAAAATGGAGAAGTTGAGGGAAGGAGATGAACTCTGGTTGATTAATAACAGTAAAAACAGCAAATGTAAACGATATTCAAGCTATTGAGAGGCTTGCTTCTCTCCCAATTGAACTCTTAAAAGCTTTACCTAATTTCTAATATATTTTCAACATATCTTTTTCTTTCTAATCACCCCTATTTATAGAGTTTTTACCTAATAAATTTCGTAGCTTACTCCCGAGCTAACTAATTAAGATACTACCTAAAATATCCTTCTCCCTAAGATATCAATTCCTAGCATTACCGGCCACCCAAACTCGCACCTTGTCCTCAAGGTGGGTCGTAATCAGCACTAACTTCTTGGCTGCTGCAGGTATGTTCAGTGTCAAGCAGTCCTCATGCCCCAAGCATGTGTTCTCCTTCAGCTCATGTTGCTGCTCCTCCTTAGATTGTTCTCTGGCTGGCTTGAGTGGCTCAACTATGATGAAAGGGTCCTGGAACTGATTAGGAAAGGAGTTCATGCAGCTGTTTGGTGTTTTGGTGTTGTGGGCTCGTAGGTTGAAAGGTTGGTAGAGAATTTCTGTTCGGTAGATGGAGTGGGCTGATTGTAAATTCTGGTGGAAGGGTGTATTCTCAGTGACATGGGTATTGAAAATTGGGTTGGGGGAATCATAATGGAAATTAGAATGAAACAAAAGAAGCTGGGTGGGTTTAATGAGCATTGGGTTAGGCTCATGTGAATTGGGATTTAAAATTGGGAATGGAAGAATGGATTGAGAAAATCTAGAATTGGGATGACCCACATTTACTCGGCCCAAGTCTCAACCCCTTATCTTACTTGTCCTCCTCCTTGGTAGCTAAATCGTCACTCTAGTAGGAAAAGAGAGGACCACATACACGATGTCACTATTTTGAGCAATTACAAGATTTCCGTTACTACTTTCTTCTAACCTTGGCTTCTTCCCCAATCCAACCTAGAACTCAATCCTTCTTCTTTGCTGCTCAAGTTCTGAATGTTTATGTAACAATTAACAAACCCCTTCATGAATGCCACCTATCTTCATCACCTACATTTTTGCAATTGTAATGGAGCAATTTTAAATGATATTCAAGCTTTCTAGAGGTTTGATTCTCTCCCAAATGAACTTTTAAAAGCTCACCAATATTCTTAACAATTTTCTAACATATCTTCTTCTTTCTAATCACCCATATATATAAAGTTTTCCTTAACAAACTTCCTAGCTTATTCCCTAAGCTAACTAATATAGATACTACCTAAAATACCCTTCCGCTTAAGATATTAGCTCCTAGCATAAGGGTTGGGTCAACTCACAAGAGCCTATATCATACAGGGCATTAGAGGTCGGGATGTCAATGGATCAGGTTTCGGGCGTCTCCAATACGACCGAGACCCATATCCAGAATTTCTGAAGTGATGCAGTGAATCGACAGTTTAAACAGAAGAGAAGAATGTAGGTAAGGTTTGGTTGTGTATTAATAAACCCCAAATGGGTGAGTAGGATATTCAGCTTTTGAGAAGCTGATTCTCTCCAATTACAACATGACTTCTCAATATTTCTCAATGCCTTCCTTTCTCCACTATTTGCCTATTTATACTTATTACAACCATAAGATGCTCTCTTTCTACATCATTTTGTATTCCTCGATCTATAACTAACTACTTATGTGTCAACTTCTGCTTCCCCATTTCTCAACTGAATTCCCCATGAGCAACTAGTCATTTGCCTTTCCCTTCCTTCTGAAATGTATGGCAGGATGAGGGTGTGGGCTAGGGTGCAGCACAAATGGACCCAGACCTGCCTCAGACTCACTGGGTTTAAAACAATAGACCCAGACCCACTAGGTCTAGCGGATCCTGGGTATAAAATGGGTCCCTCACAGTTATTGCTAAGCATGCTACTAAGAGAATAATAAAGCACTAAAATTACAACTCAGAAAAAACTAATCTCATAAATATAATTAAAAAAAGAGAGATTAGCTAAGCACAGGGACATAAGCCGAATAATATGCAAAAGAGGAATCATTTGGTAAAAAAAAATTCACTCATGGTTAAGGTTTTATGTGTTCTTATCTCTCTCCTTCCTATTCCCTATATCATTGTCCTTCTATTGTCTCATGTTATTAACACGCTCTTGGCCCGCTTTCCACATGGCTCATGGCCCGACTTGCCATTGACTTGCAACAAGTAACCCACTATAGATCCCACTCATATTTTTACGCCTCGGTCCATCCAATAAACAACTCTAGTCACTTGCCTATCAGATCAAGGGGGAGGCAAGTCAACTATCTTAATGTGCTCTCTTAGGATCGTTCTATGATTTTACTTTACTCTTTAAGTGAAGGTTTTACATTTAACTAAAAATATGTCTTTTTATGCTTAAATTAGTTAAAGTAGTTAATTTGTTCTAGTTAATAATGAACATGTAAAGTGCCGAAATAATGTTAGTAATTCGGTTAACTAGGCTCCAAGTAGGAGAGTTGTCATGAGTCGTATTTTAGGCAAGTACATAAAGCATCTTTCCTGAAATAGTCTAAGAGTAGGCGTGTAAGTAAGGAGATCTCTCCTTATTAATGTCATGTGATTTTTGTAAGGTTTATAGAAAGTTTTGCATATCTTTCCTAAATCTAGTTATTCCTTAATTTTAGGTTAGATATTAGGCTAATTTTAAGGGGAAAATTTCCTTTTATCTCTCTTGTATTATTTGGCCATGTAGGTGCTTGGGGAGCAAGGTTTTCTTACTCATCTTCTATAAATATTACACACCTAGCCTTCGAAAGAGCCAGAGTTGATTTTAATACATTGTGACCGTTGCTTATTTCGGTTGTTAAGTAAAACCAATACTTGTTGCGACTTGTATTCATCTTCTAGTTGCGATTAGGAAGAGACCCTATAATTCTTGCGAGAATAAAGAGTACTATCCTTTTTTTTACTTCTTATTTTCATAATTCCTTCACAAAAAAACATAAAAACGTCATTTAGATTTTAGAGTAAACTTCGTGAATTTTTTTGGGACTCAAATTCACATTAACTTGGTACCAGAGAAATTGGGTTGTGGAGGCTCGTGAAGGCGCGTGGGAGCTCGGATCTTGTTGAAATGTTGTGTGCTGAAAGTAGACATCTTGAAGTTTGTTGTGTCAAAATTTCGTGTGAAATATCCTAGCATACAATGAATTTTTGAGAGTTTCTTGGCTTAAAATTGGACTATTTTTGTCCTGTTTAAGATTGGAAAGTTTCATAATTTTTGAAGAACGTTTGCTGATTCATTGAACACGTTTTTGATGATTGGTTAAAATCGAACTCTGTTCGACCGATTTGGGAGAACTAAAACTGCGAACAATTGGTTGTGTATTTTTGAGTGAAATTTTGGTCGAGTGTCGCAAACAGATAGGACTACATGCTGACGAAATTTCATAAGATTTGGAGTAGTTTTGAATGGATTTTGAAGCCTGAACTTTCAACAATATATCTGAGCGAGTTTTGTGTCGGTTTTGAGATTTATTCTTGTGCATGAATGATTTTTGCTCTTATGATGGATTCGATGTGCAATGTTGTATCAACTTCTTTCAAGAGGCTTTTAAAAGATTTGAAAGGGCTCGACAAGTATTGCAAGATCTTAGATGTCCTCCAACGTTTGAGCAAAGATTGTCACGACTTCAAAAGGGTAAAGTGGAGAGTGAGATGTTGATTCAACAACGAAAAGATAAGCAACTTGAGGAACAATCTGAAGATTTGATTCTTGTTGATGAATTCATGGAAGATGTTCCAGAATTTGTTCTTGATGTTGAAGAAGAAGAAAAAACATAATCTTTTTCACATTACGAGAACAAAGATTTGATCTTGGAGGTTCCAATCATTGAAGAACAATTACCTTTCTCATTCCATCTGATTTGTTCAAGGAAGATAAAGTATTGCATGAACTAGTTAAAGTTTATGTTCATACGAATGCAAGCTCTCCAGACATGGGGTTGTTTGTTCAAGGTCGCTTGAATTATTGTTTGATCTTTGATCTACTGTAGTTGGTGATCTTATTGTTGTTCATTTTCTCATATGGATGATCTTTTGGTGGTTTGTTGCCGTACATGGCAAGAACTTGAGGACAAGTTTTTTTTCAAGAGGGGGAGAATGATGCAAGTCAACTATCTTAATGTACTTTCTTAGGGTTGTTGCATGGTTTTACTTTACTCTTAAAATGAAGGTTTTACTTTACTCTTAAAGTGAAGGTTTTACATGTAGCTAAAATTGTCTTTTTATTCTTAAATTAGTTAAGAAGTTAATTTGTTCTAGTTAATAATGAACATGTAAAGTGCCTAACTAATGTTAGTAATTCGGTTTACTAGGCTCCAAGTAGGAGAGTTTTCATGAGTCGTACTTTAGGCACGTAGAGACAGCATATTTCCTAAAATAGTCTAAGAGTAGGCATGTAAGTAAGGAGATCTCTCCTTATTAATGTCGTGTGATTTTTGTAAGGTTTATGGAAAGTTTTACATATCTTTCCTAAATCTAGTTATTCCTTAATTTTAGGCGAGATTCTAGGCTTGTTTTAAGGGGAAAGTTTCTTTTTATCTCTCTTGTATTATTCGGCCATGTAGGTGCTTGGGTAGCAAGGTTTTCTTGCTCATCTTCTATAAATAATACACGCCTAGCCTCCTAAAGAGCTAGAGTTGATTTTGATAAATTGTGAGTGTTGCTTATTTCGGTTGTATCCAAAACCAATACTTGTTGCGATTTGTATTCATCCTCTAATTGGGATCAGGAAGAGAGTCACTAATTATTGGGAGAATCAAGAGTGCTATCCTTGTTTTTACTTCTTATTTTCAGAATTCCTTCACAAAAATAACATTAAAACGTCACTTAGATTTTAGAGCAAACATTGTGAATTTTTTCCGGACTCAAATTCACAACAAAGGGTCTAATGATATTAGGTTCTTCAGTTTCAAGGGTTTGCTATGTCTTAGATCTTAGCCTCAAAGAGCTTCTTGTGATTGCATGGGTAAGTTTGTGTATCTAACCCTTCCTACCTGCCATTTGTTGGGCGCTTCGATGAAGGCGCTAGGGTTAGTGGTATGTAAGGTATGGCGAGTACTTTCAGATTTTTTCGGAGGCTACACTATGAAGTATGAAATTGCTGGAATCTGAAAGCTTACAATGTTTTGTAAGTTTCAGAGTGCTATAACCTTTCCATCTCAAAGGATAGAAGTGAAGGGAAGAAATCTTCTGCAGCTGAATCACAATTAAGCTGCTGTTTCCAATGAGAAACTTAGAGGTGTCCTTTCAAATAAGTTGCTCAATATTGGAATACGTCTGGCTTAATACAAAGCACAATAACATTTCACATCAATTGTCTCCTATTATATCTGTGTATTGCCCTCCATTGATGCTTGTTACTGTGCTGTAATTCATACAGGGGAAGGAAATGTCAGAGAGAGAGCACTTACTGAAGAGCATGCAAGGGATAGTTTTGAAAACCTTCTCTTCAGCGTTTGCCGATTCCGGGAGCTTACAGGAACTTATCCTCAAAATTTAACAGTAAGTTTATGTTCATGTGCGTCAAAAAGTTTGTATTCAATATATATATATATATATATATATATATATATATATATATATATATATATATATATGATGAGGAAGACTTTGAAAAGCTTCTTTTACAGCATTTCATAACTCGCACTTGAAAGCCTGATTTGACAAGCCTACTGGTAGATAAGTTGAAACTTTTATGTCCCATGCTCATTATTATAGAAAGTTTCAGATTGCTCTCAAAAGAAAAAAGTTAAAACTTGACATAATATGATTCGGGTATGTGCGGTGTTGATTGTTGACCAAAAGATGCACCATGAAGGAAAGTGAAGAGTTAGGTTTATGGGGATTTTAGGAGGCGAGGGATGTCAAAGATGCCTTGGAAGAGTTAGCATATAGCACTAGATTGATTTGAATGGAGGAAGGGAATCTTTGTGGATGACCACATAAGAATTAAGATAAATTCTTGGTTCATGCAGTTGACCACATGTTTTTGGATTAAGACTTGCATAGTTGCATTGTTGTGAATTATCATCTTTTAAGTTTTACATTAATATCCCTAACTTAACATCTTCGTTGTTTTGAATCTAATTTGTGAATGTTATGCAGTATACTGGTTTACGGGGTCAATAATTAGACTTAGTTGTGGTAGCAATCCATGAAAAGACACACGAGTTCCGTCAATATGCCCATTCTAGTATGAGCTTTCTATCAGACAAGGGTGTAAAGCATATATTTGTGGAATCTGTCTTTACATAGGTGGAGGATGATCAGGGTGCAAGAAGAGTGTGTAATTGTGGCCTTTGATTAAATTTGTGGGTCATACATAAGTTACTCATTGTATTGGGGATTGATGTTGTTAGTTGAGATTGGTAGCCATTGGCCTTTTCTGGAATAGTGGAAGATAGGGAGCAACAGTAGTCAAGCTTTGGGGGAAATGAGCAGGGTTTTAACACTTGTTGTGGCCTTACCGAGGGCCTCTGCAGATTGGGTGCAGATGGCTACAATGAGGGAGTAAGGTCAGGCAACTGGGGTATCTTTATTTGTCTTCTGAGCTTTTATATCTCGTTTATCTAAACATGATCCAATGGAACCTTATCTGCTCCTCTCAGTTCTATCCTTTTGGCACTATTGAGTTCCATTTGGAATTGCAGCATGTTTTGCAGTAAGGACTTGATGCTCACCACCTCATGTAACAAGTCGAATAAAACTGATACAATGCGTCAGTCTTGCAGATGCAAGAAGGAATCAATTTCTCTATATTTGTTTGATAATGTGCTTTTGAGGCTTTTGCAATTGTTTAATGTTTCATTTGAAGCGCATGAAAATGAAAAGAGAGCACCCTCTGATTGTGCTTTTGTCTAGATCAAATTCCGTTGCTGAACCTGCTTGGGGAATATTTATTGCCAATTATAAAACCAGTTTTTGAGTTCTTTTCTCGTCATCATTGCGAGTTTTCTCCAATAAAAATAATTTGCCTTTTGTTTTTATATCAGGTTGTGAGTTATGATTTCAAAGAGGAGAGGTTTGCGGCACTGCATAGGCTGGCAATTGGGTTTCCTGCATCAAGGTTTTTCTATGTAGGCACCCCTGCATCAGAAACTTCTGAAGTAGCAGCAAAGAAAGGTGAATCATTAGTGAGATCTCAATTTGAAAAAGACCCATATGGATGCCTTAGCTCGCTTCGTCACAAGAAGTTGAGGCGTGATCCTTTTCATCGGTCAATTCCTTATCCCAATGGTTGTCCTGAAATTCAAGGCTTATTCAAATATTGTGGAACGTCTTTGTTTGGGGGTCCTCTCCCATGGAGCTAATATATCTCTGAGTGTATCCAACCGGTGAAGTCCACACATTGAACTTCTGAATGTTGTATCCCATATTTGTTTGGTTGACAAAGAAAAATCATAGGAAGTGGAAGTCGTGGAGAAAGAGAAAACTATAGAGTTTGGTTGATACAAGCAAGTTTTACTTCTCACAAAATGAAGTGTTGTGCCTAATCTTCTCTAGGTAAGTAGAATTTCATGTTTCTAAAAGCCCAACTTAGTAGGATGTTTTACTTCTCACCAAATAGAGGAAGCGTCGTGCCTAATCTCCTATAGGTAAGTAGAATTTCATGTTGAAAGTTCTCATCATGCAATCAATATGATAACTTTCTATACTTCCGAGGAAATAAAACTTCTTTCCAACTACCAAATGAAATACCAATGATCACTCGGATAAGGAGGATGAATTACCAAATGAAAGAGTGGGACATGCTCCTTCCATATATTTTGTATTGAAGAAAATATGGAGATTTAGTGCTATTCCCTTTTTCTTTTCCCATTTGTTTGGTGTACAAAGAGGTTGTTGACAGTGTTTAATTCATGTTTTGGTTAATTGTTTTACAATTAGTTATTAACTAAAAGCCTATTTGGCATCACGATTAGTTTTCAGTTTTTACTTATCAAATTTGAAAGGTATATGATGTTGGCAGTATGATGAACTTAAAATTAGTCGTATTTATATTAATCTTGTCCATTTTGAAATTTGATAAATGAAATACTGAAAACTACTTTTTTTTTTGTTTTTCCTATTAGTTTTCAAAAAAACTGAAAAGTGAAAACAAAAAATGATAACAAATTGGTCATTTAATTGCATTAAATCGCTTTTATTCTTGTCACTTGTGCAATTGTGTGCTTAGCGATACAAATAATATTATTCTCCAAATTGATCATGGGTGTATTACATTTTAAGCAAAATTTGAATGGAGCATGAACATAAACTGAGATACTAATTTATAAATGAAAATCAATAAAATGAGAAGAATAATATTAAGAAACAAAAACTTATAGTAAATTTAATATCATGAAGGAAAGATAAAATCTAACAACTAACACAAAGTCTTCGGTGTAATTATTACACCATAGCTTATGGTGTAACATGCCATCCACACGTGTGAAATCAAAGACACCATCTTTTTCCCTCTTTCTCCTTCCTCTTGCTTCACCTTCTCCAATTTTGACATTCTCTCTCTCCTCCCTCCCTGGTAAAAAACTTGAACCCCCACAAAATGCATTCACATAAAAAAAAGATAATCAACGAAAGTAACAAAACACAAAATTGAACCTGAAAATTAAAAAGAACAAACATTAGATAATCAAATCAAACGAATTCTTGAGTTCGATCGTTGAAGTGATGGCAAAAATTGATGAGATTGAGATTCTCGAGTTGATCTTGAATCTTTGTGCAGTAGAGAATATCGTTAAGTTGACGAGGAATTTCCATTGCTTGCCTGAATTCGTCGTTCTTCTGCGAAACGGAAGAGAAACGCCATATTTCAAATGCTTGCCTAAATTCGTCTTTTGCTTGCTTGAATTTGTTGATCGAGAAGCCGAATTTGATACGCTGATTTATCGACAAACTTCTCGTGTTATCAGCACCGCAAATGTTCGAACGAAATCAAGTTTGAATACTTCGTAGAGTAGATCTGGAGTTGGTGCTTTGGGACAGTGAGAAAGATCGGATTAATTTTTTTCTTCGAACTTCCTGTGAGTGTGCACTCAGTTTTAGTCGGCGGACAAGCATTGGTGATTAGTGTTGTCCGCCATTAAAAAAAAAAAAAAGAGTATAACACCCCAACTCTTCCGGAGTCGAGTCTATCATCACCAATGCGCATCCAGGGCCAACAACTGTCCTCAATAACCAACACAAGTTCTTCTGGCGCATTTTGTCCTCACTCATGCGCACCCTGAGAAACTTCCCAGGAGGTCACTCATCCCTGGACTACTCCCAGCAAAGCACGCTAAACTGTGAAGTAACTAATGAAATAAGCTCCCTAAAAGAATGATGCATCTTCTTGGAATGAGTAGCCTGCTAAATCGCTTTAAAGCAATCATGAGGGGTATTACATACACCCCCACTTGAAGACAGCAACACCCTCGTTGCGCCTGAGGACTCCACATATTCGGCATACGGCCTGTGGGTCGCCCCAGCCTGAAAACTAATCACATATTCGACACGCAGCCGGTGATATAGCCCCAGAATCCTCCCCCACTAGGCGACTAATTTTTGGATTAATCATCCACACGATCAGCATGCGGTCGCAGGGTTGCTCTGATACCAGTTGTAACACCCGACCCATACGGAGTCGAGTCTATCGTCACCAATGCGCATCCATGGCCGACAACAATCCTCAATAACCAACATAAGTTCTTCCGGCGCATTTTGTCCTCACTCATGCGCACCCTGAAAAACTTCCCAGGAGGTCACCTATCCCTGGACTATTCCCAGCCAAGCACGCTTAACTGTGGAGTAACTAATGAAATAAGCTACCTAAAAGAAAGATGCATCTTGTTGGAGTGAGTAGCCTGCTAAATCCCTTTACAGCAATCATGAGGGGTATTACACAGAGATTTCGATTAAAGAAATGGAATCCATGAAGATTTTGGAGAAAGAGAAGATGGATTAGTAGATTACGAGGAAGATGAAGATGATGAACTAGTGACTGGTGTTCACTGGTCGCCAGTGCTGGTGTTGTGAGCTTTGTTGACGGTATGTGTGTAATGGTGTGGCGATCTGGTGCGGCAGGGGGGGGGGGAGGTGAGAGGAAGTGAGGTGGTGGGATGTTCGTGACTTGTGAGCTTTGAGGGGAGGAGGGAGAAAGATTATAACTTATAATAACACATAAAATGACACATGTTTGGTGTATAATGACATAAAAGTGATAAATAATGATATCATTTGTCTTATACTTGACATATGATTGTGTAATATGATAAAGTGTATAAAGAGAAATAAGAGAAAATGATATTGTTGAAAAATGATATGAGATACGCCAATAATGACATGAAATACTTTTATAATGACATGATATAAGTTTGCTGAAAAATGACATAAAAGTTAGTAATAATGCTATCATTTCTATTACAAATGATATATGTTTGTTTAATAATGATAAGTTATTAAAAGAGTTGAAAAATAATAGTTATATCGAGGAATATAATGGATGTTTGCTGAAAAATAACATAAAAATTAGTAATAATTATATCATTTCGATTGTAAATTATATATGTTTGTGTATTAATGATAAGGTATACGAAGAGTTGAAAAAAAATAATTAAATAGGGAAAAATGACATGAAACAGCTCTAAGATAACACGAGTTTGCTCGAAATGACATAAAACTCAGTTTATAAAAGAATTTTACAAATGCCATGAAACAAATATAAAAATGACATGAGACAGGTTAAAAATGACATGAAATAAGCCAATAATGACATGAAATAGTTTTATAATGACATGAAACACAAATATTAGTTTACACATGTGGGAAAGTTGTCATGCAAAAAGTTATGGTGTAACAATCATTTCTATGTCATTTTCTAGCAAACTTGTATCATTTTTCCTTATTTCATTATCATTTTTAACTCTTTATATACCATATCATTATTACTCATTTCTATGTCATTTTTCAGCAAACTTGTATCATCTTCCCCTAGTTTATTATTAATTTTCAACTCTTTATATAACATTACATCATTATTAGTCACTTCTATGTCATTCACTAGTAGAATAATTGCTTATTGATGCGGCTGAATTGCTGCGGTTTTACCCATACGCAGCAATAAACCACGTCAAAAGAAAAGGAAAAATAAAAAATCAACCTATTGCTGCGCATCTGGATAGAAACCGCATCAATAAATGTCAACGAGAATTTTTCAAAAAAGTTTGACTGGTTTGACCAAATCTATTGATGCGGTTTCCACCCAGAACCGCAACAATAGATTATAATATAATTTTTTTAATAAAATTTTAATCTATTGCTGCGGTTCTAATGGGAACCGCGACAATAGATATGTTCTAAGTTACAGATATAAAGTCTGCTGCTAGGGTTTGCTCGCTCATCATTTCATACACTCACCATCTTCTCCTTATCACACGCCGCAAAACTCCTCTCATCCTCTCACTTCTCCCAGCCTCCCAAATTCTGTCATCTCCCAGCCTCCCAAATTCTCTCATCTCCGATTTCTCACCACCGACTTCTCACCACCACTGATTTCTCACCATCGACTTCTCACCACCTCCAAATTCTCCACCACCGAATTCTCACCACCTTCTCATTTTCCGGCACGTCATTATCTCAGTCGCCTCTCCTCCCTCTCACTCCATTAAAGCCTTTCTTCACTGCTTCAATTAAAGCTCTCGGGTTTCGTTCGCCGATCTTGCCGAATCAACACCATCAGATTCCCTTTCACTCCTTAGCCGCTCGATTCTCGGATTTCGTTGGCTGAAACACTGCCCTACTGGGTGGCGGCGGTCGGTTGTTGGTGGTCGAATTATACATTATACATTTTCGGCGCGTCATTCTTGATTCTCTACTGAAGATTTGCTCGAGTTTTTTTTTTTCAGATCTCAAGTGCCATCCTCTTTCGCACAGCGCAGTTACAATTTTGATGTTTATTTTGGTCGGTTTTGAATTTTTTTTATACAATTTTTTTACGGTTTTTTCACCAGGTACCCCTGTGATTTTTCAAAATTCATGGGGTACCCCTACTTTTTAAAAAATGCACCAGGTACCCTTACTTTGGGGGTAAAATGCACGAAATGCCCTTAATGACTAACGATGTTAAGTTTATGTTAGTCATTAACCCTAATTAACCCTCCTAACCCTAATTAACCCTAATTAAGCCTTCTAAACCTAACCTTAAAACCCTAACCCTAACCCTAAATCCCTAACACCTAACCCCCCACCCTAACCCCCTCCACCCTCCCACCACCCCCGTCGGCCCCCCACCCCATCAGCCCCCTCCCCCACCACCTCGGCGGTCCCCTCCCCCACCACCTCAGCAACCCCGCCTCTCCCACCACCCCAGCGAGCCCACACTCGATTTCCCCACCCCTCCCCCACCCCACTCGATTCCCCACCCCCTCCCCTACCCCCGTCGATTTTCCCAACCTCCCCCAACCCGGTTAATTTCCGCCACTCCCGCACCCCCTTCGCCCTCCATCGAAGCCCCCTCTACATTCAACAATGGCGACGGAAGAATCTCACTCTCTCTCCTTCGACACTAATGGCGACGGAATGAACAGAGCAAGCGAATTCAACACAATTTTTTTGAGGGAAGGGTGGGGGGGGGTGGGGGGATGGGTCCGCAATCGACGGGGTGGAGGGAATGGGCGCGAAAATCGACGGGGGAGGGGGGGTTCTTGCGGGGGTGGGGAAGAAGGGTGGGGAAATCGACGGGGGAGGGGGGGGCTGCTGCGGGGGTGGGCGTGGGGATGGGGTTGGGGAAATCGACGGGGAGGGGGGCTACCGTAGGGGGAGGGGAGGTGGTGGTGGTTGGGTGGTGGTGGTGGGGTGGTGGTGGGGTGGTGGTGGGGTTAGGGTTTGAAGTTAGGGGGTTAGGGTTAGGGTTAGGGTAGAGTTAGAAGTTAGGGTTTAGTTAGTTAATTAAGGCTAATTAGGGTTTAATTAGGGTTAGAGGGGTTAATTAACCCTAATGACTAACGAAAACTTGACACCGTTAGTCATTAAGGGCATTTCGTACATTTTGCCCCCAAAGTAAGGGTACCTGGTGCATTTTTTAAAAAGTAGGGGTACCCCATGAATTTTGAAAAACTACAGGGGTACCTGGTGAAAAAACCGATTTTTTATGTTTATTTTGTTGGGTTGGATTAGATATAGGTTTCGAATCAAGAGAAAAAACTGATTGTTCCTTTCTTTTTGTTTTCGATTTCTTCCTTTCTTTTTTGTTTGATAGCTTCCTCTTTCTATATACTTGTCATCTAATTCATTGTCGAAATTCAGAGCTCATTTTTTTTGTCGATCTAATGTAGCGCAATTATCAGCTTGTTGTACTATTTTTTTTTTGTTTTTTAGTTTTGATGATGGATATTGTTTCATTGTTCATGGATATGGCACGATCCTTTTTTGATGATGGATATTGTTTCATTGCTTAATTACTTCCGTAGTCTTAGCCACGATCCTTTTTTTTCATTCTTTTTATTGATTTCAGATCACTTAAATTCACCAGAAAACAAAAAAAAATTTAAATTTTTACATAAGCCTATTTGCTGCGGTTTTGACCCAAAACCGCAGCAATAGGTTTCCTTTTTTAATATTAAAAAAATACATATTGCTGCGGTTTTGGGAAGAAACCGCAGCAATAAGTTGACGTATTGCTGCGGTTAAAAACCGCAGCAATAGGTAATTGCGGCGCGGTTAAAACCGCAGCAAAATGTCACTTTATGACCGCCGCAATAAGCAATTATTCTACTAGTGATTTGCACTCATTTCTATGTCATTTTTTAGCAAACTTGTATCATTTTCCCCTAGTTTATTTTTATTTTCAACTCTCTATACTTCCTCCGTTCTGTTTTATATGAAACATTGGGTGAAATGACATTATTCATTGATCAATTTTGACTCCAATTTATCGCCATTATATAATGAAAAACATAGTCAAGTAGGATCTTGTTAGATTCGTCTCGATGCATACTATCAAATTATAACTTTTTTATATTTTTTACGTATGCACAACTAAAGATATTAATGATTAAAGAAGCGCGTTGGGTTGCGTGAAAAAGCAAACGTTTCATTTAAAACAGAACGGAGGAAGTATAACATATCATTATTAGTCATTTATATGTTACTTTTACTCAATTCTACGTCATTTTTCACCAAACTTGTACTCCCCCCGTTCTGTGAAGTCTACTCACTTTCCACTTATGTTTGTTCTATAAAGTTTTACTCACTTTACTTTATTCTTCATTTGGCGAAAAGTATATAATAATTTAATCATCCTTGACCCACACTATCTCTCTTCCATGCTCCATATCTCCCTTAGAATATAATAAAACCACACACTCTCTCCTCATTAAAAAAGGTAAAAAGACCAAGTGGACCCCACTTTTTACACTCTCTCTCCAATTTGCCTTAAATTGTATCTACAGTAACCGAGTAGAACTTCACAGAATGGAGGGAGTATCCCTTATTTTATTATTATTTTTTATTCTTTATATAACCTATCATTTTTACTCATTTGTATGTCATTCTTACTAATTTCTATGTCATTTTTTAGGAAATAAATATCATTTCCCCCAATTTTATTATTATTTTTAAACTCTTTATATACCATATCATTATTACTCACTATGTCATTATTAGTCATTTCTATGTCATTTGTACTCATTTTTATGTCATTTTTCAGTAAATTTGTATAATTTTCCCCTAGCTTATTATTATTTCTCAACTCTTTATATAAGATATCATTATTAGTCATTTCTATGTCATTTGTACTCATTTCAACGTCATTTTCCAGCAAACTTGTATCATTTCCTCCTAGTTTATTCTTCTTTTTCAACTTTATATAACATATCATTATTACTCATTTTTATGTCATTTTTTACCAAACTTGTATAGTTTTCTCTTATTTTATTATTATTTTTATTCTTTATGTAACCTACCATTATTACTCATTTGTATGTTATTCTTACTCATTTGTATGTCATTTTCAGGAAATTTATATCATTTCCCCCAAAATTATTATTATTTTTCAACTCTTTATATACCATAGCATTATTACTCATTTCTATGTCACTATTACTGATTTTTATGTCATTTTTACTCATTTGTATGTCATTTTTCAACAAACTTGTAATATTTTCTCTATTTTATTATTATTTTTTTAACTCTTTTTATAAAATATCATTATTTTTCATGTCTATGTCATTTGTACTCATTTCTATGTCATTTTTTAGCAAACTTGTATCATTTCCCCCTAGTTTATTGTTATTTTTCAACTCTTTATATAATATATCATTATTATTCATTTCTATGTCATTGTTTCTCATTATTAGGTCATTTTTCAGCAATATCATTTTTCAATTATTTCTTTATAAATTATCAACTCTTTATATATCTCTTATAATTACTACTCAATCGAATATCATTATGTATCACTTTCATGACATTATTCACAATGTATCATTTACTAAGGCCCTGTTCTTTTGAACTTATTTTGGCTGAACTGAACTTATTTTATTTTTGCTGAATTGAACTTATTTTTGCTGAACTGAACTTATTTTTACTTATTTTTGCTGAACTGAACTTATTTTTACTTATTTTTGCTGAACTGAACTTATTTTTGCTGAACTGAACATATTTTTGCTAAATAATAATAATAAATAATATATAATAAATAATAAATAATAATAATAATAATTGTTTTGTCCCTTGTCCAACAAGTAAGCTGTAAATGGTGCTTTCTTGTCGAGCAAGTAAATTAGTATCCCTTAGAGGTTCTTCTTTGGAGACTTGTGCAATGTATGCAGATCAACCTAGTCGAGCTGAGCTTCGTTCCCGAACACAAGGGACCCACCTGGAGGTTTGGGTGGTGGTTCCCCTCCGATGCTTAAGTCGGATATCGGGAGTTGTAAGAGAAAGTAGAGATAGAGAGAGAAAGTGAGAGAGTAGTTTCTGAGTAACTTTGCCTTTGTTTGCATTGAATGATCTTTCTCCGATTTCGGGGGATTTATAGTGATAGCAAGATGATAGCTAACCTTAAAATCTGACCTAGAATAGTGGCTTCTGATTGGCTGAAGAATCAGATCATGACACGTGGCAGGCCATGATTTGGGAGAGTTTACTAACCACTCTCATGCAGCCACCTCACGGGGCGGCCTCGACTTCCTTTTGGGCCGGAAAGCGGCCTTTTAAACAATCGAGCCTAGCCCAAAGGGTAGATCTTTTTCTTCCATTTATCGGAGGACACGTGTGCGGCTCGAGATGAGCCCAGAGTGTCATCGGAGGAACCTCAGATTTGGTGCTACACCATTTGAGGTTCCTCGATGACACTTGGGCTCATCCGAGCCGTACACGTGTCCTCTCGATAAATGGAAGAAAAAGATCTACCCTTTGGGCTAGGCTCGATTGTTTAAAAGGCCGCTTTCGGCCCAAAAGGAAGTCGAGGCCGCCCGTGAGGTGGCCGCATGAGAGTGGTTAGTAAACTCTCCCAAATCATGGCTCGCCACGTGTCATGATCCGATTCTTCGACCAATCGAAGCCACTATTCTAGGCCGATTTTAAGGTTAGCCGTCATCTTGCTATCATTATAAATACCCCTAAAATCGAGAAAGATCATTCAATGCAAACAAAGGCAAAGTTACTCGTAAAACTACTCTCTCACTTTCTCTCTCTATCTCTACTTTCTCTTACAACTCCCGATATCCGACTTAAGCATCGGAGGGGGAACCACCACCCAAACCTCCAGGGTGGGTCCTTTGCAGTGTTCGGGAACGAAGCTCGAGCTTGGACTAGGTTGATTCGGACATTGTTGCACAAGTCTCCAAAGAAGAACCTCTAAGGGATACTAGTTTACTTGCTCGACAAGAAAGCACCATTTACAGCTTACTTGTTGGACAAGGGACAAAACATTTGGCGCCGTCTGTGGGGAGACGCAACGATGACTGATTGTCAATCGTCCAACCTTGCCAGGAACCGAAGTCTTCAGGTTAATGTCGAAGACATAGTAGAACACGAGAGACCGCCTCGGGGAAGGGATAGACCCCCGTCCATCGTCCAAGTTCTTGGACCAAGCCGAAGACTTTGTCATTCAAGAGAATCTTGAACGTCCGGTGATCGCCGCCCATCTAGAGAACGCCTTGAATGATTGCCGGGCAAAGATGGTCATGCCGATCGTCAGAACGTATCAAGAGCAATATGTTGTTTTTTAGAAGCTTAACCCCGAGCTACCGCTAACAATCCACCTCCCCCTAGGGGACGTTCCCAAGAAGATCGTCCAGGCCCTAGTCGACCGGTTCGTCAGGAACCCTCTAGGAGAACGGCAAGAGGAAAGCAGCCAGAGGATAATGATCAGCGAAGAAAGATGGACTGGAACCTGGTGGTAAGGACCCAGGACCATGTTCGTCCAAGCGGGCACCGAATGGAAACAGATGCCAGAGAATATCTAGAAGCAAAGAGAGCTGCAGCAATACAACGATCAGCGACAGGTTCTACATCATACCTGAGAGACCCTCCTTTGAGGTTGTCGTCCAGAGGGGAGGGACGAAGTTTAAGTCACTCTCTTGTTCATCCACGACAGGAGAAGACAGTGGCTCAGCCCATGGTCTATAGGCGTCCATTGCCTGCAAACACGTCGTCTGATCCGGTGTTAAAGGAATATCGTAAGGAGTACATACCCATTGAGGGACAGATGGGAGCCCTCCAGATTAACTGGCCCACTCCATTCTCGGCCAGGATAATGGAGGCGCCCCCCTTCCCAAAGGTTAAACTCCCTAAGTCCCTACTATAGAACCTTTTGATGGAACAACAGATCCCGATGATCACTTATATGCTTACAAACATCAGATGTACGTCCAAGGAGTAGATGATGCTACCTGGTGTAAGAACTTCCCAGCAACTCTGAAGGGAGTAGCTCAGAAGTGGTTTAAACAATCTTCCACCCAATTCGATCAATAATTTCACGGAACTCGGGTTCTTATTCACTAGTCACTTTGTTGCCAACAAGCAAGAACAAAAAACAAGCATGCACCTAGGCAAGGTCGTCCAGGGACCTAAGGAGGCTCTTAGAAGTTTCGTTAAGAGATTCAACCTAGAAGCCCTTCAGATCCAAGATCTTAATGCTGGAGTGGCCTTTGACGCCTTCATTAGGGGTCTAAGGCCAGGGAGCTTTAAGTTTGATCTTGTTAAAAAGAAAATCTCCACTCTTGCCGAAGCCTTAAGGGAAGCTGAAGCGTTTATTCACGCTACCGAAGTGTGTGCTGAGGCAAAGCATCCCGAGTCTAAGAAGCTTGAAGAAGTTGCTCAGCCAAAGAAGAGCAACCCCAAGAAGGCCGAGACTTGGGCTATAACCTCCACCACCACTTCGTCCAGAAGGAGCAAGAGAAAAGAGGCTGAGCCATCCTCATGCAATCCTATTGAATTTAACAAGGTCCAATACTCCATTCTCATGGAGATTAAGGATCAATATGAGTTGAAGGCCCCAGCTGAGATGAAAACCCCTTATAGAAATAGGGATAAGAGCAAGTATTGCCACTTCCACAACGATTGAGGTCACGAAACTAATGAATGTAAGCACCTCAAGAAGGCTTTGGAGGAGCTAGCTCGAAAGGGAAAGATGAACTCCTATATGCCTCAAGGGGGAAGGAAGTTTCAAAGGAAAGACAATTGGCAGACCAAGAAGAAGGAAAGTGAGAGCACAGACGAGGATGTTGTTCTCGTAATTTCTGGAGGGTTTGCTGCTGGAGGACCAACCAATAGAGGACACAAAAACTACCTTAGGGAGCTTGGCCAAGTCTTGTTAGCTGATCAGACAAAGGCTGAGCCCTTCCCAAGGGTGGTAGTTAGTGAGCAAGATCGGGGCAGGTTGAGGACTCCCCATGATGATCCTTTGGTTGTAGAAATGAAAATAGCAAACTTGAGAGTAAGAAGAATTCTGATCGACACTGGAAGCTCGACGGATATCATCAGTGCTGACTGCTTGTCCAGATTAAAATTTGATGAGAAGAACTTGGTTCCCGTTCACCATCCCATCATAGGGTTTGGGGGAGGAGTCATCCACCCAATGGGAACTGTTACTTTGCCCGTTCGAGTGGGAGAAAAGGATGCCGCTAGAACTCTGTTTATCAAGTTCTTGGTAGTCCGAGATTTGACAGCCTACAATGTCATTCTTGGGCGACCAACTCTGAATCACGTCAAAGCCGTAATAGTTACTCACCTGATGTTGATGAAGTATGAGTGTGATGATGGCAAGATTGGCTCATTATATGGGGACCAGCAGGTGGTTAGGGAGTGTTATCGACTACCCTCAAGCCGTCATCATGGAAGATATGCAATGAAGATCGAGACACGGAGTTCTTTGGTGAAAGGAAAACGTCCCGAAATAGAGAAAGATAAGACGAAGGTGGTTAGCGAGAGGAAAACGTCCGGGATAGTCAAGGACCACTTGGCCTCATTGAAGATGGCCATTGAGAGCCCTCAGACGCCTCTCGCTCCCTCAAGGAAGGCATCTGAGCATCTTCCCAGCAAGAAGAGAAAATATGAAATCATCAAGGAACACTAGTAGAAAAAACCTCAAATGCTCCGGTTGTTTAGGCCCCAAATGCTCCGTATTTAATGCGTAGCAGACGTCATACGAGCATTTGAGCATTTTACAAATGCTCCGGTTTACAACCGGAGCATTTATTTTTTTAAATGCTCCGGTTTTTAAAAAAACCGGAGCATTTGAGCTTTTTTACGAATAAAAAAACTCAAATGCTCCGGTTGTTAAGGAAAAACCGGAGCATTTGTTATAACAAATGCTCCGGTTTTCCCAGACAACCGAAGCATTTGAGCTTTTCTTATAAAAAAAAATTCAGACCTGCTACCCCCGCCGGCGGCAGCATGAGTAATGGTCTTCAAGCCAAGAAACTAACGAGTACCCACTACACACAACCTTGAAACACATATACTTAATACAACCATTTCCAATTCCACGAAGTTCATATTTTTACTTAGTTGATACAACAAGAAGCCATTTCTCATTCCACAAAGTTAATAGTTGAAACCTAAGGAGTATCCAGATTCAAAGTTCTCATACATAATACAAAACCCAAATCCAAACAAATTAAGAACTAACTAGGTAACAAGGGTATGCATCATTTTTATATGTTATGAAGTAGCAACATTCGTTTTCATATCACACATCTAATGACAAATGACCTTTCCACATTAAAATAAATATGGCAACATCAAAAATTAAGGGTTTTAGTTCTATCATTTGTGACCATAAATCAGATAAGTAAATAAAGAATTGATAGTCTAACTAGTCAATGAACTAAACAAATGGACTACTATAACACAATTAGACTACCATCTTGAGTATACTTTCTTTCTATTCCGCAATAACTAATGCTCCAATTATCACAGTATATAAATCTCTTTCAAGAAACTTACGGTACCGATAAGTACCTTATGTTCCCGTGGATGTAATTTGTTTTTAACGGCCATGTCACATTGATCAAAAGAAAGTGATGCCAAGATCTTTGTAATATTTGCTTGACATATACGAAAAAGCTCCAGATGCTTGCATATCACATGAATTACATCCCTGCATCAAAATAGATATATTATACACTTTTAATTAGATTTGAGCGAGTATCTCGTGCCTCAATTAAATATATATATAAAATGCCTCGTAGAGTCGTCGAGAGATGAGAAGAGAGAACCCTTGCTGACAGTAACAGATCAACACTCATCAAAGAATTACAATAACAACAAGTTCCAGTACAAATTTTAGAAGGAGCGAAGAACGAACTACCTGAGAAGAAGCCTGCGGGGAAGTCACGGCGGCGAGAAATGGCAGCACGGTCGGAGCGATCGTGATGTTCATCAGCATCGTCAACTTTGGTCATCTCAGTTTGAAAGGCCCGAACACACCATATAAGTTGGCAAGTCGTGGTGTTAAAGGGAACTACTTGAAAACAGAACAATGAAGAGCAATAACAAGAGTGATCCTTCAATTTCACTCACTCTTTTTATATACCTTGTAATTTCCACTGTAGCAGGTGGGCATGTGTGTCAATATAAAGAGAAGCATCGAGAAATGATCTTAGCAGCTTTATGGAAAGCAAAAAGTAACGATCTATTCTAAAAGTAAGATTCAAAAATTACTTGATTGCGCCCATTTTTGGACTTGCAGTGTTCCTTCCATAACACAACAACCATGTCAATTTGCTTCAACATTTTCTCGATCTCTCTGGCTTGATTCAGACTTAAGAGCTGAATTCATAAATGTAATAGCATTCCTTTGTTGTGGCAGGGAGAGCTCTTCGAGCTCGGCCTGCAATGATAACAATCACCCACAATTGTTTAGAGCAGGAAGGATAAAACAGGGAACGAGACATGGAGGAGGGGACAAGTAATAATGTCAGACACACATATCCAAGCGTCGTTCTCAGTTATTATACAATGAATTTCCATGTTTCCTCAAAAATGAAGTATCGAGAATCCTGTTCATGTTGGAGTATCAAGGATTAAACAAGAATAATGCAAGTAAACTTAGAAGTTTCGGTATCAAGGATTAAACACGGCGGGAAGAGCTTAACTGACCTAATATAAATCAACAAAGCAGCTTTGTAAAATATACAGATAAGATGCTACAACATACCAGAGTAATTAGGCAGAAAGTTAGAACTCATGAGGGCTCCCACATTGTTCTTTTCAAAACTATCTTCCACGTGTGGGAAGTTAAGAGGTTGAGGGTACTTTGAGATCGCTTGGTGATTATCCTCTACACCAACAAACAGGCGCTCGAAGCTTGTTATATCGAGATAGAAAATAATTTGAATAAACCAATAGAAAATAATCTGAATAAACCAATCAACAATTTGAGGCGAAAAGAATGAAGACAAAAGGGGAATACTTTGAGTCAGAGAAATAAAGGCATAGTGATCGAACACAGTTTGGCCAAGTTAACCCTACTTCCTCATATAGCTAGAGAAGGTAGAGAATCTCAGATAAGCACTCTAGCAGTTATGCAAAGCATGCACTCCCAAGCAGCAAAAGGCAAGTGAAAGTGAGATGAGAATAATCAGCGTTTTTTAACTTACAAGAGAGCAATGTAAAAAAATATCTCCCAACAATTAGCATGCCGAGTAAAAGATAGATATAAACTCGGGGCAAGGGGTCTATGGTAATAACGATTTGAGCGAGAGCTAACAACGAGTTCCACGAATTGAAGGAAATTGATATCAAGGCATTCACCGCCGCATAGAAGCCTTTGATATCCAAGAAGGCGGTAGACATGGGGTGTCATTGAGAGCATCATATGTGGTCTCTTTAGCTTTCCCGCAATCAACAACAAAGACAACAAAGGCGTTCCTCATAAAGTATATGACAATTCAGGAAGCACATCGAAACCAAAATCCATCCATTAAATTAATAAAGAAATTTTGCATTTGAAAGATACACAAAATATTTATGTCATGTGAGGAAAAGAATAAGATTGAAACAGGTGCACAATACTAATATCTAGAAATTCAACCTTCCAATACCAAAGCACAGAACACAAACAATAGAGAACCACTAGACGATTCTATCAAACACCTTTGGAACAACTTATAAGGCGGCTACGCCTCTATATACGATCCCATTCAATTGATTACATATTTATGACACCTAATAAGCACCTAAAAATAGCACTATTAGACTGACAATTCAAGCGTAAATCATACGTCTATATCAGTTACAGAAGTTCGAGTAATAATTTGCGTTAGGAGAATATATATGGGTCAACATAAGTCAATCTAAAAGGGAACAAAAAAGGCATGAACCACAATACGTCCTCAATAACAATAAGCCTAATAGGAGGTCATTCCAAGTACGTAAGCCGAATCCGGAAAGAATTCGGAAAAGGGTCGACTTGAAAGCAAGAAAATTATAATTCAGAAGCACCCACATAAATTTCAATCACGAAACACATATCAAAACCCTCACATTCGAAGCCAATTACTAGCTTTGTTCGAGGACAGGGTTCTAGGAACTTCACCACATCAAGAGAAACACGAAAATGCAAGGCAGTTCATACTCCGTACTTCAGAACTTCAACAACCCAGTAAATTCATAATAACTTTCTTTATTCTAAAAAATAAGAAGTAAAAATTTCTAAAAAAATAAGAAGTAAAAATTTACCTCTAAATTAACACCCTTTTCACAAGAAAGCACAAAATTTAAGCATAAATAACCCTAACTATAGGGATACTAATTTGTTAAATACTTCAACAAGATGCTCTATCAAGCAAAAATGGCAAACAAATCTCACAACAAGTAAAGAACTCATATACCATGAAGTAAGCATCCTTCACCAAAGATTGATGCATAAATTCAAAAGAAAACACCCCATGCAACACACATCGACCTTAATTAGAGAGCCAAAATCTATGCCCCAAACTTCATTCAACTAAACTAAGCTACCTCAACTCAAACATATAAAAAAAAGGCTAAAAACAACTACCAAATTCCTTTACAGTACCTTTTCATCAATTGAACAACATTGTAGTTCTACAAAGACTGGAAAAATTAAAATTAATCAATATCAACACTCACTATGATCCATAAATAGCTCATGAATAGCATAGAAGGTTCCATTGTAGTATAATTTAACCCAATTTATAGCCAAAATCCAGCAAGAAAATCAATCTACACGAGTTTTAACCTTCACCTAAAAAACATTGCTTTAAATTTACACTGACATAGTAAAAACACATATGTTCGTCTCCATTAGACACAACAATATATATATATATATATATATATATATATATATATATATATATATATATATATATATATATATATATATATATATATATATATATATACCTCAATTACCAATAAAAACGACATCATTTCATTTCAATTCATTCAAAACCACTCAGATTACCATGTATAAATAATAAAATCATCAAAATTCAATAACCTAAAATTGAAATATAATGACGAACCATATACTTAAACGCCAAAAAACATTACTAAGGCGTTCATTATTAGGCATCGGAGGCGAACATGTGAGGCTCAATTGCTAAGCTGCCATGATCTGGTGGTTGGATTTGTCGTTGTTTAGAGACTCAGGATCCGAGACCTAATCATCATTGCTAACTAGACATGAAAAATATATAAAACAAACATGAGATGAGTGTGGAATATAAACCAATTCCTATTATCAATCATCAATTGCGGCGGAAAAAACGCCGAAGGCAATCTAAGGTAGAGGGAAAACGCATGAAAAGATGAGAAGAGAGAACGAAGATGAAAGTGAAACGAGAGAAGATGCAACAAATTTCATATTAAACCCTAATGCCCACAAAATTTCATATACAACCCTAATGCTCACAAAATCTCATATAAACCCAAAACTAGTAAAACGCCAGATTCGCAGATAACAATGAACAATTACAAATCAATATTCCAATCACAAATTCCACAATTCAGATCTTCAGAGTATAACTAGCATCCAGTAATAGCATATTTTGTTAAATTCTTATGAGCATAAAACACCAGTGATATATGTCCTATAATCTGCAATAATTTATTAGGATTGAACACACAAACCTATAGAAACCGAAAGGAAAGAAAGCAACACACAATCATAAGTAATACAACCCTAAGTAAAACAGAATTGCACAAACTCTAATTCCACGAAGTCCCCATCAAATCAGATTTAGTCAATGATCATTAATCACCACAATTATGAACATACTACGAGTACTTAATTATATAACAACTGAACATACAATCAATCTGAATTGCTCAAAACACTAGTAAACATTATAATAAGATAATATGGTCTAACTTGTCATAATCTATAGACATAATTGATACTACATAGAAGTTACATCCTACTAAGATGATGATGGTTGGTAGCACTCGAGCAAGTCGAGCAATTCGAGCAGACAAGCAGAGTCACAGTACCAAACTCAAACTTCACAATCAACCCGCCGTAAAAAAAAACTACAGCAAAAGATCCAATGCTCGTCCTTCGAACTTCAAACAAAAGAAAACCCAGAAAGTAACGAAGTTAAAGACTCAAAGAGATCCATAATGTGGTTACAACTAATTCCGCAATTATGGACCAAGATATATGCGAAAATTCGGTTCAAACCGAATCCGACCCACGAAACCATAAAATTAGAAGTTGGGGTTTACAAAATTGACAAAAACAAAATCGAAAAAGATCAACAACAACAAAAAATCAAAAAAAATCAAAAGAATCAACAGATAACGAATCTAAGAAAAAAAAAACGTAAAATGAGTTCCTCGAGACAACATTAATTGAATTACAGTTAGGTGAGCAAAGTTGACACTCAACTACAAAAAAAATCACAAACCTGAATGAATGGCGCTGAAGAACTCACACAAAACGGATGAGAGAGAGAGCGATGCTGAAGAACCACCATCGGCGACGCCTCCTACCACGGTCTTGAAGAACGGCGCTGAAGAACTCGTGATGAGACATTAAGATCTCGAAGAGAGAAAAAAAATTCAGGGGAACTCGTGAAAGGGAGAAATAAATCTTCTTCGATTTCTAGGGTTCAAGTTTTAGAACAAAATAAATCAGAAATCAAAAAAAAGAAGAAAAAAAATCAAGCCACTTACTTGTTTTTGTGAAGAATGGGTGAAATGCGAGTGAAAATTGAACTGGATACCCTAGAAATGGGGGATCCATCCGAATTCAGAGCTTCTTACGAACGTATTAGGGATTTTAGCATGAAAACCAAGGTGACGATAAGGAGATGGAGAGAAGGAGAGTAGAAATGGAGTAGTTAGCGTTTCGGTGGTTGAGTATGGAAGGAGATGAAGACGGGATGAGAGAGAAAGAGAAACAGTTAAGGGAGGGAGAGAACAGAAAGGCGAGATACTGGGGGGAGCAGTAATTTCATTTGAAGAGGGAGGGGGTAGGGGGAATTAATACTAATAAACAAAAAGGACAGCCAAATGCTCGGGTTGATTGACTACAAGCGTGGAGCACTTATTCACAAATGCTCGTGTTGATTAGACAACCAAAGCATTTGATAAGTAGCAAAAGCAGTTTTTTCCACTAGTGGAAGAGCCTCCCTTGCCTGAAGAAGTGATGGCCATCATGGGACTAGCAATAGAGCGTCCAGAACCAGTCGAGGCCCCAGAAGACGTCTGTCTGGATGAGGCTCGTCCAGAACGAACCTTGAAAATTGGTTCTTCACTCTCTTTGGGCTTGAGAAGCCTCTTAATCAGCTTGCTGAAAGAATTTCAAGACGTGTTTGCCTATTGTGTTGAAGAAATGCCTGGAATTGATCCAGAAGTAGCCGTCCATCGGCTAAATGTTGATCCAAAATTAAAGCCAGTCCGTCAGAAGAAAAGGCATTTGGGGCCGGCTAGGAATCAAGCGGTCGACCAGGAAGTTCAGAAGTTGTTGGAGTCAAAATTCATCAAAGCAACTTATTATCCAGAATGGATAGCAAATGTGGTCATGGTGCCCAAGCCCAATGGCACCTGGAGGATGTGTGTAGACTATACCGATCTCAACAAGGCTTGTCCCAAGGACAGTTTCCCGTTGCCGAAGTTGGATCGTCTAGTGGACTCCTCACCCAGCCACGCTTTACTAAGCTTCATGGACGCCTATTCAGGTTTCCATCAAATTCCCATGTGGCCAGAGGATCAGGACAAAACGTCCTTCATTACTGAAAAAGGACTATATGGCTGGTTGAGAATGCCATTTGGTCTGCGCAATGCTCCGGCCACATTCCAAAGATTGATCAATGCTGTTTTTCAGCCACAGTTGGGAAGGAACATGGAAGCGTATATTGATGATATGATAGTCAAGAGCCGTCAAGAAGAAAGTCATGTGGGTGATTTGAGAGAAACCTTTGAAACTCTCAGGAAATACAAGTTAAAAGCTGAATCCCAGCAAATGTGTTTTGGGGTTTTGTCAGGGAAGTTCCTAGGCTTCTTGGTAGACCAGAGGGGAATTGAAGCAAATCCCGAGAAGATACAAGCTATTTTAGACATGAAGTCTCCGTCAAAGGTAAAGGAAGTTCAGAGACTGACGGGTTGCTTGGCTGCCCTTGGACGTTTCTTGTCTAAGTCAGGCGACAAGTGCCATCACTTCTTCGCCACTATTAAGAAAAAAGCTAAGTTTGAGTGGACAAATGAGGCGGAGCAAGCACTACAAGCAGGTCAAGGACCACCTTCGTGTTGCCTAGGTTGGTCGGCCGAGGGGGAGAAGCTGTTTGTATATTTGGCCGTGTCCACTCCAAGTTGTGAGTCTTTGACCAGTGGTGAAAGAGAATCCCTCCAAGTCCCAATATACTTCGTGAGTCACGTACTCAAAGACGCGGAAAATAGGTACACTCCCGTTGAGAAGTTTGGATTGGCCCTCGTCATGGCGGCGAAAGTTAAGGCCCTATTTCTTGGCGCACGGTATACTCGTCTATCTCGATCAACCTTTGAAGCAAGTTCTGCAGAAGATGGAAGCCGTCGGGCGAATGCTAAAATGGGCGATTGAGCTCAACATGTTTGATATATCATTTGAACCAAGGAAAGCCATTAAGGGGCAAGCCTTGGCAGATTTTATAGTTGAGCTTACTCGGCCCGATATAGAGCCAATATCGGATCCGGCTAAAGGAAGGAAGCATTGGACGCTCATGGTCGATGGGTCCCACAGTCCAATGGATGTGGGGCGAGAATCATTTGTCGGTCTCCCGAAGGGGACAAGTTTGAATATGCATTAAGATTCCAATTCAAAGCGTCCAATAACGAAGCTGAATATGAAGCACTCTTAGCGGGAATCAAAATGTGCAAGGCGGCTGGAGCTGTAGAGATCGAGGCCAAATCGGACTCTCTCTTAGTCGTCAGTCAGGTCAATGGAGATTTTGAATGCAAAGAAGCATCAATGAGCAAATACATGCGGCCCGATCAAGGATGAGATTGAGCCATTAAAACGATTTGTTCTCGACCCAAGTACCAAGGTCGGAAAATCATCAAGCAGATGCTCTCTCTAAATTGGCCAGCTCGGCTGAATGAGATGTGCCAAGAACAGTTTTTTGGGAAGTCAAACCCAAAAAGAGCATTGATCAAGAGCAGATTATGTTTCTTAGCCGAGGAGCAATTCTGGATGGAGCCGATCATAGAATACAAGAAGACGGGGCGATTACCTTCTGACCCTGTAGAGGCCAAGTATGTGAAGGCTAGAGACAAGTGGTTTGAACTATGGGATGAGACCCTTTACAAGAAATCATTCAACCGTCCTCTCCTCAAGTGCATCACCAGAGAAGATGGCCTAGAGGTTTTGAAAGAAATCCATGAGGGAGCTTGTGCATCGCACATTGGGGGAAGAGCTTTAGGAGAAAAGGCTTTAAGGACGGGGTACTACTGGCCGACCTTAAAGGAGGATGCCCTCGTCTATGCAAAGAAGTGTGATAGTTGTCAGAAGCATGGGAACCTGGCATCGAAGCCGTCCAACTATCTAAATCCTATTTTGTTCCCCCTGCCTTTTACCAAATGGGGCATGGACATATTAGGACTTTTTCCGGTGGCAGCCGGGCAAAAGAAGTTTGTGATAGTTGCAGTGGACTATTTTACTAAATGGATAGAAGCTGAAGCCATGCGAGGAATAACCACCAACGACGTCAAGGGCTTCATCTGGAAAAACATTATAACTCGTTTTGGCATGCCTCAGTCCATCGTCTTCGATAATGGTCCACAGTTCGAAACGCCTAAGCTGAAAGATTGGTTGTCAGAAAGAGAAATCAAAGCTCACTTTGCGGCAGTCGCCCACCCACAAGCCAATGGGCAAGTCGAGTCCTTCAACAAGATTCTATCAAATGGAATCAAGAGGAAGCTGGAAAACGCCAAGGGACAATGGGTTGAAGAGCTGCAATTAGTGTTATGGTCCATTAGAACAACCGCTAAGAATTCAACAGGCGAGACGCCTTTCATGTTAGTCTATGGCACTGAAGCCGTCTTGCCCATTGAGATTGATGAACCCACCCTGCGAGTCATGTTGTACACTGAAGATGCCAATTGGGCTGCATTGCGCACGGCTTTGGACCAAGTACCAGAAGTCAGGGGAAATGCCTTACCGAGAATGCAATTGTACAAGTTGAGAATGGCTCGGGAGTTTAACAAAAGAGTTGTTAGACGACCACTCAAGGTGGGGGATCTTGTCCTAAGAAAAATGGAGGCGGTTGGACGAGCTAAGGAGCTAGAGAAGCTAACACCAAACTGGGAAGGACCTTATCTGATTATCCAAGAGCTGCGCAGTGGGACTTTTCGTCTACAAGCTTTAGATGGACGACCTATACAGCGTACTTGGAATTCAGATAATTTGAAGAAGTACCACGTTTAACTCAATCGTCGTCAGGAATCCAGCTGAAGGTTGTAGTAAGTCCAATGTGCCACGGCACAGACTAAAAAAAAAAAGAATTGTATACATGTATCTTGACACTTTGTTAAGCAAAATTCATATAATACAATTCCTACTATCTTACCGTCAGTATTTTCATGTTTATTTTCACCAAGTTGGTTCACTTTGGGGCATTAAATCAGTTATTAGTGTAAAAGTGACAATAACTTGGAACAAAAATACTCATTTCTATGCCGAACATCACTCCCTCGAAGAGACCGGCCAAAAGTATAACGACCTAAAGGTTGATAACATACATTGGCAATCAATTTGACAAAATCTCTAGTAAGAGAAACGTCAAAGTCTCTAAGAGAAAGCTGACCAGAAATAAGCCCTTGGTAAAGGATACTTATTTTCAAATATACGGGCAGCTAAGTAGTAAAGACCCTAGTAAGGGATCGCTACTTTCGGACGAGTATTGCTCGCTCAAGGAAGGCGGCTAGGCAATTGTTAGACCATGTCTCTAAAGCTCGTCCTTGGCAATTTCAGCAGGGCTTGGCCAAAGTTGGCCGCTCTCCTTCTTAGACTATGGCTCGTCCATCATATATGGTTGAGCTTAGCCCAAGAAGGGGGGGATGAGACAGGCCTATAGGACGAGCTAAAGAGAGAAGGTCGTCTAAAAAACCAGGACAAATCAGAAATGCCTTTGAGATATTTTGATACTACAGGACGAGTGTTACCAACTCAAGAAAAACGGCTAAAGTGTGGCTCGTTTAAAAGTAGAAGACCATCTAAAGTTCCAGGACGATCCTCTATAAGCACTTGGGCACTTTTTGAGAAATTTGTAATCGTCCAAGGGCAAGGATCAGAAGTGGCATGCGCAGTTCAATTAAATATCGTAGACCGTCCAAAAAGTTCAGGACGAGTCACTTCTTTTGGATGCATTTTCGGTCGTCTAAAGGCAAGCACGTTGTTATTTCCTTAAACATCTGTGATGATCGTCCAACATTCAGGACGAAGCTCATTCAATACTTAGTCAAATTGGAATTCAGAAAGATAAAAGACAGGCAATTGACAAAAATTCTCCTTCCTATTTGATTGATCAAGAATTACAACCTAAGAGCTGAAGAGTTAAAGGTACAGCGGCAAACAAGCCAAGAAACATGAAAATAAACCTAAAATTAGGCTTCGTCTTCAGAGCGAGTTTCTTGGTCGTCTTCTGGGTTCTCCTCAGCCGCAACTTCGTCGTCTGACTCCAAAAACTCCGGAGGTTCCTCGGCACAAACTATAGCACGATGAACGCTCTGCTGATACTCCAGACGACGCACGAAGCTGGGGACCTCATCAGCTTCCGCCAGCATCTCAAAGGCCTTGACGGCCCAGCTTTTAGACGTTTCAACAACTTGAGCCAATCCTTCCTTGGCATCGCAAAAAGCTTGAGCTGCCTCCCTTTCCAGACGGGCAGTCTTCGCCCTTAGGAGAATGTTCTCCCTTCTCAACTCAGCAGCGGCAAGGAGAGCAACATCTCTTTCACCCTTCAGCTCAGTAGAAACAGTATCAATAACCATCTTCAAATGGTCCAGCTCCTTGTATAGGTCTTGGATGGTAACAACATAGTTCTTGTTCTCGGACTCCAAGTTAGCTGACCTCTTCTCCAAAGCATCCAGGGATTGACGATGAAGGGTATTAACCATCTCAATGTCATGGATGGCCTTGTCGCCTGCCATTGTTGCCAAATGGACGAGCTTCTTATTCTCTTTCCTCGGCTCTACGGCCCAATCTTGGTAAGCATCTTTGCGAGCAAAAAAGTTGGGGCAATGAAAGTAAAACAAATTATTAGACGAGTTTCAAAAAGAAATAAATATACACAAGTACTAAACAAAAGCGGCAATAAGTTATACCTCAGCAGCCAGTTGAGACATGTAGCCCACATGCCCGGCCGATGCTCCCCTTAATCCTTTGATATAGGATTCAGGGTAACACTTGAAGAGTTCCTACTTAAGCCGTTCCTTTTTTGCCTTTGACATTTTGGCAAAAGCAGGAGAAGACTCCTCGTCCGAGTCTAAGGTGGGAGCAGCTGAAGGTAGAGCTGGGCCTTTGCCCTTATCTGAAATAGGGGGAGAGTCAGTTATCTGGATGGGAAAGATGATGGCTTGTCTATTGGAAGGACTCATAGACTGTCCGCCGACCCGCACCGTCCTAACCCTATTGGAATAAAACGACTCACCAGACGAGATGGATGCCGTCCCTTACGCCAAGGGGCATCCGGGAGACCCGGCTTCGCCTACCAAAGCCGAAGCCCGGATAGTTCTCGGCCGGTCTCCTGCCCGGCACCACCAAAGCCAAGGGCGACTCGACTTCCGAGTCCGACTCCGGAGTCCGGTATGACATTGGTCGAGTCAGAAAGTAAAGCGTCCAACTGACCAGTGAGGACAGGATTTTCTCCCACTCCCCCACTAGGAGCGGCAGTAGAAGGCCCCTCCTTCAGAGCTTTGTCTTTAGGGGGAAGCATGGTTTTCTTTTCCACTCCTCCACTCGGAGTAGCCTTCTCTGTCTTCTTTCTTACAAAGCCCTTAGGCTTTTTGGCTTGAGGTTGGTCCGTGGCCGTTGTAGGCCTCTTCTTGGACGAAGATGACTTCCCAGGAGGGAGTTTGTTGGTTGGGGCATTTTTTCGCGAGAAAGAATCAAGTTAAAATGACAGACGTCCACAGATCAAAATCTAAATCAAAGTGCAAGCCTTCAGACGAAAATCACCCAAAGAAGGAAGGCGTCTTAAAGTGAACACCTCCCCTCCTTAGGGTCGTCCAAACAAAAATCTAAATTCAGACGAAAGCGAGGCAAAGAAAGAAAACGTCCAAAAATTGGACAGGCTAACCTCTCAGACGTATATGGCCCCAAGAAGGTAGCCGTCCTAACATGGACGCTCTCCTTTCTCGGGCTATCCTCGTCCAAGGTTAGGTACTATAACTTGGACGAGCCCCGGCACGTACTCTCGTCCAAAGACTACAAAACCTCCCAGGCAGTATGGTCCCAAGAATGTAGCCATCCTAGCATGGACGCTTTCCTATCTCGGCCTACCCTCGTCCGAGGGGATAGGTACTATTACTTGGACGAGTCCAAATGGTACTCGTCCAAAGAGCGCAAAATTCCTTAGGCGAGCATGGCCCCAAGAGGGTGACCGTCCCTAGTATGGACGCTCTCCTTCTTCGGGCTATCTTCGCCCAGAGGAAGTTACAATTCCTTAGACGAGTCCGAATGGTACTCGTCTCGCGACTATAAAAATCTCGGATGGGAAATTCCAAAAGGTGAACGTCCATACTTGGACGTTTTCCTTCTTTGGGTAATTCTCGTCCAAAGTTTGGATGCCAATTTCAGACGAGCCGAAATGATCCTCATCCAAAAAAAAAAAAAAAAAAAAAATTTCTTACCAGCGTCTCGGCCCTCTTCTCGGCACTACTCTTGGCATATTCCTTCCAAAGATTGTCTGTGAATTTAGACATGCTTATGTCTCCCGTCCAAGAAGCCTTGAGACGTGTTACGCCGAGTCCGCAGACAAAGAGACGAAAGATTGGTTAGTCTAATGAGTTATGGACGAAGAGTTTTACTTGGGATGTGAATGGATACCTTTATCATCGACTAACCGCAGGCCGGCGGCAACCAAGAAGTCGTCATTATAAAACATTTCCTTAAAGGGTATCCAGTTAGCTGGCCCTTTAAAGGATTTTTGGTCGGGCCTGGAGTACTTCTTTATTTTAAAGTACTCCACTACCTCCTCGTCATACTTATCCTCCGGCTCTAGCCAAGATTACTTTCGTCCGGTATTTGTGACGGCTCGGTTATAGAAACGATAGCTCTCGTGGCCGAGTCATTGGCCGCCCTTAGATATATAAAATCGGCCTTCCATTCATGCATCTTTGACGGTTTGCCCCTGTTAGAAAGCCGGGGACGGTTGCGAATCTTTGAGCCATGTTCCATCCACGACACCGAGGAATTTTGACCGCGTAATGAATGTGGGTAAAGGCTTGAAGAGAGAGAGCCAGGCCGCGCAACTCGCAGACGGCTATGAACGTCAAGACGTTGTGCCAGGCGTTGGGAGCCAGTTGGTTGTGGCCGATGTGGTAATAAAGAAGCACTTGCTCTATAAATTCATGAAGGGGGAATCTCAACCCCGTGTCCAGAGCCAGCTTGTAGACAGTAAAATGATTTTTGGGAGTGCTCAAAATAGTGGCCTCCTTATTAGGGATGACGAAGGAAAAGCAGGCATGGGCATGAAGTTGGATAAATAGCTAGGGTACGGCCCTATTTTCTCTAGCCATTTGCAATTGGCTAAAATAAATGCGGGGGTCGAGAGAGGACCTAATCGTTTTCTAATCTCGGACGAAGTAGTGGATGCTTCGTCGACTCTTTCGGTAACCCGGAATCCCCGCTATTATCGTCTTCGCCGTTTCCTCCATCTCGGTGTCCCGTCCCGGAAGGACCTGGCTTCCGGGTTTATTTGGGACTCCTCAAAGCTGCGGCTAGGGGAAAGGGGGCCGCCTAAAGGCCCAAGCACTCGGACCTCCCTCGTCTCATCCGGAACTCGCCCAAGTAGATTCCTCCATATCGAACCGTTTGACGGGATTATTACTCTTCGTCTTAGACGGGCCGTTTGCTTGACGCGCGCCCAGATTACCCCCGCACAGTAAAGACTGGGTCGTCGACTTTCTCGGCCAAAACTATGAAAAAATATGTACTCGGCGGAGAAGAGGTCCAACTCTAGAATGTGCCGAAGAAGAAGTATATCGGTTCTAGGGTCAAGACAAGCACTTGGTCGGCTAGGATTGTTTGACGAAGAAGATTCCATTTTATTGTTTTTCTATGAAAGAATAAAGAATAAAGAAGAAAGAAATGAACAATGAAACGATACCGCTAAGAACGTCCGGACGATTCGGTGAAGAATGCCTGAAGCTGGACGATCTCCCTCTCTCTCTAGAAAATTTGCAGAGCTTCTCTCTCTAGAAAAATTCGTTCAAGGTGTGAAATGATCAAATGTTTTCACACCAAGTTTATTTATAGAGGAGTAAGAAACCTGTGGAGCCGGTCAAGAATGACCGAAGAAAGGGTCCAACGGTCGGTTATGACCGGTAAAACCCAGAAAAAGGCGGGTCCTTTCATTATTTCAAATAAAGCTACCTTGGGTTAAAAAGTCTTAACTGTCAGATGGGCCTAATGAGGCTACATTGGGTAAAAGGGCCTTAACCGTCAGATGGACCAACAGTGAAAACCCTTTTAGGGGCAAATGTTGTAGCCTGAAATCTACGGTTCCTCTGATGACACTTGGGCTCATCTGAGCCGTACATGCGTCCTCTGATAAATGGAAGAAAAAAGATCTACCCTTTGGGCTAGGCTCAGATTGTTTAAAAGGCTACTTTTCTGGCCCAAAAGGAAGTCAGAGGCCAGCCCTGTGAGGTGGCTGCATGAGAGTGGTTAGTAAACTCTCCCAAATCATGGCCTGCCACGTGTCATGGTCTGATTCTTCAGCCAATCAGAAGCCACTATTCTAGGTCAGATTTTAAGGTTAGCTGTCATCTTGCTATCACTATAAATACCCCTGAAATCAGGAGAAAGATCATTCAATGCAAACAGTGCAAAGTTACTCTATAAAACTACTCTCTCACTTTCTCTACTTTCTCTTACAACTCCTGATATCTGACTTAAGCATCGGAGGGGGAACCACCACCCAAACCTCCAAGGTGGGTCCCTTTTTGCAGGTTTGGGAACGAAGCTCAGGCTTGGACTAGGTTGATTCAGACATTGTTGCACAAGTCTCCAAAGAAGAACCTCTAAGGGATACTAGTTTACTTGCTCGACAAGAAAGCACCATTTACAGCTTACTTGTTGGACAAGGGACAAAACAATAATAATAATAATAATAATAATAATTAAAAATAACAAATAACAAATAATAAATAATAAATAATAAATAATAAATAATAAATAATAAATAATAAATAATAAATAATAAATAATAAATAATAAATAATAAATAATAAATAATAAATAATAAATAATAAATAATAAATAATAATAATAATAATAATAATAAATAAAAATAATAAATAATAATAAATAATAATAAATAAAAAATAATAATAAATAATAATAAATAATAATAATAATAATAATAATAATAATAATAAATAATAAAAAATAATAAAAAATAATAATAAATAATAATAATAATAATAATAATAATAATAAATAATAATAAATAATAAATAATAATAAATAATAATAATAATAATAATCAATAATAATAATAATAATAATAAATAAATAATAATGATAATAATAATAATTAATAAATAATAAATAATAATAAATAATAATAATAATACTAATAAATAAATTATAAATAATAAAAATAAATAATAATAGTAATAATAAATAATAATAAATAATAATAAATAATAAATAATAAATAATAAATAAATAATAATAATATATAATAAATGATAATAAATAATAATAATTATAATAATAATAATTATAATAATACTAAATAATAATAATAAATAATATTAATAATAAAGAATAAATAATAATAATAATAATAAGAAATAATAAATAATAATAAATAATAACAAATAATAATAAATAATAATAATAAATACTAATAATAATAATAATAGTAATAATAATAAATAATAAATAATAATAATAATAATAATAATAATAATAATAATAATAATAATAATAATAAATAATAATAATAAATAATATAATAATAAATAATAATAATAATAAATAATAAATAATACATAATAATTAATAATATAATAATAAATAATACTCCCTCCGTCCCAAAAAGATCTGAACACTTGTTGGGGCACGTAGTTTAAGGTGATAAGTTGTGGTATGGTTATAAAATGTTATTTTATTTAAAAAGTAGATGTGATAGGAGTTGGTGGGGGTATTTTTTATTAGAGGAGAGAGAAAGTTTGATAACTTTTTATTGATAAAAAGTAGAGTGTGGGCCAAAGATGTATAAAAGAAATAATATATTAATGGTGGGACTATGCCAAGAATGGAAGTGTTCAAACTAATTTGGGACAAACATAAAGAAAGTGTTCAGACTATTTTGGGACGGAGGTAGTAATAAATAATATAATAATAATAATAAATAAATAATAATAAGAATAAAAAATAATAATAAAAAATAATAATAAAAAATAATAATAATAATAAATAAATAATAAATAATAAATAATAAATAATAATAAATTATAAATATAAATAATAAATAATAAATAATAAATACTAAATACTAAATAATAAAAATATTAAAATAAAATAAAAAAATAAAATAAAATAAAAAAATAAAATAAAATAAAATAAAAAAATAAAAAAATAAAAAATAAAAAAATAAAAAAATAATAAAAATAAAAAATAAAAAAATTACAAATTTATCGTTATTATAATTATAATATTAATAATAATAACAATATTAATAGTAATATTGAAAACAAAAATAATAATTACAACATTAGATAAGACTGAACTTATTTTTACTGAACTGAACTTATTTTTGCTGAACTGAACTTATTTTTGCTGAACTGAACTTATTTTTACTTATTTTTGCTGAATTGAACTTATTTTTACTTATTTTTGCTGAACTGAACTTATTTTTGCTGAACTGAACTTATTTTTACTTATTTTTGTTGAAAATAAGTCCAAAAGAACAGGCCTAACTTATAAATCTCTTTCTCACTCCTCATTCTCAAAACCTGACCTCCACTCATCCACCACCTCACCTCCTCTCACCCTCCCGCCACACCAGACCGCAACCACTCATCAGCACCGCCTGCCATAAGCAAACACCGCCGAGAGGACGATCCCACACCGGGACCGAGACACGGCCCGACTCACGAACCAACACCACGACCATACAAGCACCAACGATAACCCACATTCTCTGTTTTCCTCAATTTTTTTTACCCAAACTTCAATCAAAATCACTCATTTCCTCAATCACTGATTATCCACTTATCAAAACAGCACCTTTAATAATCGCTACCTTCGTGCTCAATTGATGCTAGTTTGTTCCTGATAAAAATAAAAATCCAAAAAAATCCTCCAAATTCAGAGAAATTTGGGCGAATCTCAAACCCTAACTTTCATATTTCATCAACTTTAGGGAATTATATGGAATTATCTTCATCAATTGTTTCGTGATGTGATTTCCATCGATTTTTTTTAAAACTTCGCTGTTGATTTTTCTTATTTCTTTGCGTTTTTGTTCTTCGCATTTGATTGATGTTCGATTAATTCTTCGCATCTGATTGATGTTCTTCGATCAGTTCTTGGAGGTGAGGGATGAAAGCTCCGGTGGAGAGAGAATGAGGATTGAGGTTTCAAAAGAAACAGGGGTTTGAACCGTTAGAGGGAGAAAGAAAAGAAGGGTTTGAACCATTTCACACATGTGAGTCTTTGTTACACCATAGATTATAACATGTTACACCCAAACAAAATCAACAACTAATTATATGGGGTTATATGTTGATGAAATGTTTTTCATACCCCGTTCCTGAAGTTATGAAATCGTATTTTGGAAATTCACCAAATACCCCTTAGTTCTCATGAAGTTATCATATACTGTCCAACTTTTGGAAATTCACTAAATGCCCCGACTTATATACAAATAACACAACATGACCTTTACTAATAAATAGAGTCTAACTCCGTTAGTCATTAGTCTCTAATTAATCCCTAAATCATAATTCACTCTCGCATTAACTCCACTTCTCTCTTTGCCTTTCCTTTTCTTTTCTTCATGAAGCTTCCATGACCTCTCTCCTCACCGCTATATGACCCACACCATGGCCAAAACCGCAGTCACCCAAATCCTCCGATCCATGGGCTTCAAAGCGTCCAAATTCTCCGTCCTTGAAACCCTAACTTGCATCGCCACTCTCGAAGGGGTATAAGGATACGTGTTACCCTATAGATTGCACTTCCCAACTACTATACTTCCTCCGTTCCAAAATAAGTGAAACACTTCTCTAATTTATGTGAGAGCTTTTTGAGACAAGTGTTTCACTTATTTTGGAACGGAGGAAGTATGTCGTTAGGACATAATTCATCCAACGTTGGAGCACTAGGTGTGATGATGGGACATCCTAATCCATATGCCGCGCAGTCTCACCCGTACATGGTCAGCCAATGTGGCCTCAAGCACCGCCTCAGAGGCAACTATCTTCTTTTGATACTTAGAAACTTTTATTCATGTAATGTAAAGGTGGCACCTTTGCTTCTGCACTTATTTTAATAGCAAATTATCCACTGATTGATATAACATCATTAGATGCTTGAATAAAGGATAAAGTTCAGAAGACACAAATAGAAGTTTAGTGATGCGGAAACGTGTACTTAAGCTTGTGTTTAGGGCTATTTCTTTTGTGTTTTCTCTCTTATGCAAGCTAGGCTATACCTAAAACTCACTAGGGGATGGATTATGGAAGATTTAAAGTGGAAAAATGGATTGAAACGGGAAGATAGATGGATAGAACTCAAGGTTTGATTAGCTTCACTCACTAATCAACACTTAAGGTATCTAAACCTGTCACAAGGCTTCATTCACCTAATAACTTGGTTTAGGAAGGTTTGAAAGTATTTTAATTGGCTTCATTCACCAATTATCCTAACTCTCTCCTAAACTAGGCTTCACTCACCTAATTCAAAGGTTTTATGCTTAAGTTCACTCCTTAAACACAAGAGAAATTTGGATAAAGTACTTCTAAACTTTTGACAAGCAAAATGCTTATAATTCTTTAACAACTCAACATATCTTACAAGTGAATAACTCAAGGGTATTTATAGGACGCATACACCTCATCAAGTATTAAAAAAAAACAAAGAAAATACAAGAGAAATCAAAATAGGACTCTTCGTAAGCTGCAGATCAGCACACCTTCACTATGTCGGCTATAACTTTAGATTGGCGGATCATTTGGCCACGAAACTAATTGGTGGTTTTTCTACCCTTGAAGATCTTTCCAACGAGTGGTTACACAATACTACTGACCCAGAAATGGAAGCTTCCCATATCGCTCAAACGCACCACTGGAAACTCGCAGGACTGGCGGTGCTCCTGTGACGTTTTCTCTCTAAACTGGGTAAACTCTTTTCTGCCTCAAACAAGCTGCTCAAGCACGTAGGTGGACTCTTTGAGTGAACTGCTTGTTTATATAATGTTTAGCCCTAATTACAATTGTCAAGCTTACAAAATTCAGGTTACAAGTGAACCTATGCAAACCGCAAAAACCGATTAACTAAAAACTGTTTAGTTAACTAATTTTGAACCTTTCTAACTAAACCTAATTAACCCTAATTAACAAAAATAAGGAGGTTTTACATGACATTAAGACATTGATTACATATCAATTAGTTACAAAATAACTAAGAAATTGAAAATGGGATGCGAAACCGTTACGCATTATTCTCCCCTTCTTAACTTTTCCTCAAGTTCAGGTATGTATGAACCTATGGCACCAAGAAATCATCCATATCATGCGTACAAATGCAAAAAACATCAAGCTTGTACTATCCCCTAAAATCATAGGAGGAGCTACAAAACAATCCATCTTTTGAGAAGTAGCTTTCGTACGAACATAAGTTTCCAAGGAAACCAATATTTACCATTTCCTCCTTTATGAACAAATTAACTTTTTGTTACTCCTCAGTTGGAGAGTCCATTGGGTAAGGTGGTTCACATGTAGATCCGAAAGCTTCGAAAGTATATATCAATCATTTTCACATCTACCCTAGAGATCACTTGTGCATCATGATCAACGTCCAAGATAGGATCTTTAGTGGTAGAACAAGAAAAAGATTCAATCTTTACTTCGTCTTCAACATGGGAAGTTGGTGTTGTATCCAATTCTAATTTATGGCATGGAATATCTCCTACATGTGTAGTGAATTCAATCAAATCATTATGCAAAACTTGCCTTAAGTCTTTACTTAGTGCTTCTCCAAGTTTAGAACAATTCATCGGTTGTAAGTATAATCTCTCTTCAAGGATTGGTGGATACTTAATATCTTGCAATGCTTGTTAAGCTTTTCCTTCCTTGAACATGCCTTCCCATATTCTGTTTTCTCAACATAGCACTACATAGTAGCAATATAAATTGGATAACGACAAGAAACCACAAACTGTTTAATTCTTTCTAGATTTTGTTTGTAAGTTCGTGTTCCAAAACCCAACCAAAACAACTCTAAATCAAGTAAAATTTTGTGAGTACGGGAATGTCTATGTTAGGAACACTCCATAAAAAATTCACATGAAAATACCGTAGTATACCTTGGAAACTAACTGGTTTGCCAAGTTCTAGTTTTTATAGTCGAACGTTTTTGCTCACTGTGAACTCGTATTAGCTTCAAATCACACGAAATTTTAACACAAGCAAGATCAAGATGCTTTCTTTCTACAGTCAAAATTTAACGCAATTCCACCACCACACAAGCCTCCACGCGCCACCAGAACGAGACAGTACTCTTATACCAAATGATGCGGAAACGTGTTCTTAAGCTTGTGTTTGGGCTTTCTTTTGTGTTTTCTCTCTTATGCAAGCTAGGATATACCTAAACCTCACTAGGTTATGGATTATGGAAGGATTTAAAGTTGAAAAATGCATTGAAAATGGAAGATAGATGGATAGAACTTAAGGTCTGATTAACTTCACTCACTAATCATCAGTTAAGGGTTCTAAACATGTCAAGACGCTTCACTCACCTAATAACTTGGTTTAGGAAGGGTTTGAGAGTATTATAATTGGCTTCACTCACCAATTATCCTAAATCTCTCTTAAACTAGGCTTCACTCACCTAATTCAAGGGTTTTATGCTTAAGTTCACTCCTGAAACACAAGAGAAATTTGGATGAAGTACTTCCAAACTTTTAACAAGCAAAATGCTTATAATTATTTAAAAAATCGACATATCTTACAAGTGAATATCTCAAGGGTATTTATATGACTCATAAACCTCCCAAGTATTAAAAAAAACCAAATAAAATACAAGAGAAATCAAAATATAACTCTTTGTAAGTTGCAAATCAGCACACCTTCACCATGTTAGCTATAACTTTTGATTGGCTAATCATTTGGCCATGAAACCAATTGGAGGTTCTTCTAGACTTGAAGATCTTTCCAACGAGTGGTCATATGATACTATTGGACCAGAAATGAGTGCTTCCTAGGAGCGCTCAATCTCACCGCTGGAAACTCGTAGGACTGACGGTGTTGCTGCTCCCTTTTCCCTCTCAACTAGGTAACCTCTTTTCTGCCTTAAAGAAGCTGCTCAATCACATAGGTGGACTCCTACTTGAGTGACCTGCTTGCTTATATAATTTTTATCCCTAATTACAACCATTAAGCTTACAAAATTCAGGTTACAAGTGAACTCATGCAAACCTCAAAAACCGATTAACTATAAATTGTTTTAGTTAACTAATTTCTGACGTTTCTAACTAAACCTCGTTGACCCTAATTAACCAAAATAAGGAGGTTTTACATGACATGAAGACACTAATTGATTAAATATCAGTTAGTTACAAAACAACTAAGAAACTGAAAATGAGATGTGAAACCGTTACGCATCATTTAGAATAATATACGCAATTGCTTTGTGATTGTTATGCCTTCTCTTTAATTGAAAACTTCTTAATGGGGTGTCCAATCATTAAAAAATTCATAATCCGCCTCCTCTTCCCTTTTTTCTCTCTTCTCTCTCCTCTTCGACAAAATCCTAATTTTCAACCTAGGGGATACCACCAACCTTTTCGGCGGTGGTAAGTCCTCTTTTTTCCTTTTGTTACTAGTTTTTATCTTATTGTTTCTAATAAAGTTCATTTTCTCTCTAATAGAGAGTTTTTTAACCCATATATATCCATATATTGGGTTTTATCTCTCTCCATGTCAAAGTTTGGGGACTTTATTTCTGGTTTATTGTGTAATTCAAGAGGTTGGTTTGTTGATCGAAATTTGTATGGGTTGCAACAGATTTCAGTACTTCGTTTATAATCACTTGAGTTAAATTCAATTCCATTTCAAATTACAAAAGATCGATAGATACCCTTGTAGAAGGCTGCATCAGACAGCTATGCGAAAGACGAGGGTTTTTAGAAGTGTTAGATCTCCTCAAAAATCATGGTTTTGTCATATTAGAATTGTATTTATTTCATTTTGATATGTATTTATTAGTTTTGACGTCGACTGTAGGTGTCGTATGACTTTGAATCAATCAATTAATTTTAATTTCAAAAAAAATTATGATAATAGGGTATCCATTCACAAGATTTATTTTAACTCACTCTTTTTGTATCTTAGCCTTCACATTGTCAATTCAGATGTATTAGGCCGGTGGGTAAAATTTTGATGGAGTTTGAATAGCACATTGTTGCTGTGAGTACGATCGATATGGGACGTATGAGAGGCAGCAAAGTTGGAGAGAGTTTGGAGGAAGAGGGTGGTGATTAGGGGTGTTAACGAGCCGAACCGAGACCGAACATGCTCAGGCTCGGCTCGGCTCGAAACTGGTGGAAGTCAAGCTCGGCTCGAGCTTGAAGCTCGACGATCCTCAAATATTTGGGCTCGGCTCGAGCTCGAGAGGACAAAGACCAAGCTCGGCTCGAAACTTAGTTTAAAAAAGATGGGCTTAGGCCCAACTGTATAGGCCCAAGTCAATAACTAAAGATACACTCAGGCAGTAGGCCCAACCGTATAGGCCAAGTATGCCCAAGAAAGTAGGTGAGCTTGTTCACTCACCCATCATATGCTTTTATAACTTGGTTTCCCTCTTAGCATTGCTAAGATTTTAATGTGGGACTCCATGGTTTGATGAAGAAAAACAAACTCATCCTACATATGCTTTTATAACTTGGTTTCCCTCTTAGCATTGCTAAGATTTCAATATGGGATTCCATGTTTTGTTTAACTCATCCTACATATGTTTTTATAACTTGGTTTCCCTCTTAGCATTGCTAAAATTTCGATGTGGGACTCCATGTTTTGTTAAAGAAAAAAAAAATCACCCTACATATGCTTTTATAACTTGGTTTCCTTCTTAACTTCACTAAAATTTCGATGTGGTACTTCATGTTTTATTAAAAAAAATTCCAACCTTGTAACAATAAGACTCTAAGTGCATTTAAATAATCAATTATTAAATAGTTTAATTATTAAATAATCAAATATTTTAAAATATACTTCATTCCTTTTGTGAAGAAAATAGAGTATAAATTTTGTGTTCCAACCAAGGAGGTACAAAATCAAACTCTAAGTTGAGGTAAGGAATAGTAGCTATTTATAAAGAAAATAAGGTTGCTGCTTGTTTTCTTAACCAATGTGAAACTTTAGTGCCTAGTGGAGTACTATTTAAGGTCCAAGTTGGATTACAAATTAAAATATAAATAGTAATCTAAATTTTACCGAACGCGTTTGCGAGCTTTCGATTCGTACTCCATTAGGCTCAGGCTTGGCTCGTTAAGGTCTCGAGCCGATCTCGAACTCGAATCGAGCCCCTCCGAGCCGAGCTTTGACCGAGCTGAATCCGAATAGTTTGCGAGCCGTCATGGCTCGTTAGCACCCCTACTGGTGATGTGAGTTAGGGTTTCGGGGGTGTGAATTTGGAGGATTTCAAGTCGATGGATCGGAGTATTTGGGCGACTGCAGTTTTAGCAATGGTATGGGGTGGTTGGGCCGTGAGAGAGAAGATAGATTCTAGGGAAGCTCCATGAAAAAAGAACATGAAAGGGGAAGAGAGAAGATGAGTTATTTACGGAGTTAATTAAGTTTCAGGGTTTAATTAAAGGCTAATGACTAACGGATTTAGACGTTTGTTAGTAGTAGAGCATGTTGTGTTATTTGTGTAAAAAATTGTATTTGGTGACTTTCTAAAAGTGGTGAATTTCATGAGTGGGGTACTTGATAAAAAAACCGTTAGATAAATGATATCGGAAGAGGGTGGTGATGCGATTCAGGGTTTTGAGGGCGGTGAATTTGGAGTATTTCAATCCGGTGGATCGGAAAAATTGGACGACTACGGTTTTAGCGATGGTGTGGGGTGGTTGGGCCGTGAGGAGAGAGGAAAGATGCCAGGGAAGCTCCATGAAAAAAGAACATGAAAGGGGAAAAGAGTATAGGATTTATTTAGGGCGTTAATTAAGTTTTTGGGGTTAATTAACGACTAATGACTAACGAAGTTAGACGACCGTTAGTAGTAAGGCATGTTGTGTGATTTGAGTAAAAGTCGTATCTGGTGAATTTCTAAAAGCTGGAGGGTATATGGTGAATTTCATGAGAACTCGGGGGTATTTGGTGAAAAGTCGTTAGATAAATGATATCGAAATGATTCATTTTGTGTGATTTGAGTAAATGATATGAAATATTAGGAAAATTTGTCAGAAATAACATTTTAGATACAAGTTTTTGCGAGAAACAACCTTTTAGAAAAAATCTAGCAAACGAAGACCTTATAAGTAAATTTTTTTGCGAGGAACAACCTTGACACATTTTTCGGGTATTGACTCACTAAAACCAAACCTGGCAAGACACGTGACCCACATTTCTTATGTTTCAACCCCATTTTCCTTCATATACTGATGAAGTCAACGCATGAAAATACATGGTCAATGCCAAAAAAAAAGGAGAAAAATGGGGTTGAAACATAAGAGATGCAGTTCACGTGCCCTCCACATGTTTGGTTTTAACGAGTCAACGCTGGAAAATGCTTGGTGAATGTAGGAAAATGGGTCGAGGTTATTCCTCGCAAAATATTTTCTTTTTAAGGTCTTCTTTGGCTAGATTTTATTTAAAAGGTTGTTTCTCGCAAAAAACTTATATCTAAAAGGTTGTATTTGACAAATTTCGAGTTTTACTTTGGTAAATAGATTACTACTGAACTTTTTAGCTGACTCTTCTTTTAGGAACTCGAGTTGTGGTGGGGAGACAGAGTTTAAACGTATTTAGATGCTTAAATATTCCACCAATTGGCTCTCCCTTTATATTAAAAGCCCTAGACTCCCATAAGAAAATTAAAATCCTAGCATTTTCACCCCACTTACCAAATCTAGCCATTGTCATAGTTTTATTAGTCTAATTGCCAGCTTCCCTTTGTGTATGAGAATGCGACTAGACTTTCTTTTTGTTCAGATTCACTACTTCAGAGTTTACGTACTACTACTCATGGGAATAATGGGAATGAATATTTTTTATATGAAAAAAATTATTCACGTAAATTTGTTTAGATTAGACTACTTCGTAGTTTACGTACTACTACTCATGGGAATAATGGGAAAGATGCCAGGGAATATTTGGAGTTCACCATGATAGTAGTCCTGGGCATCTCATAGCCTATAAATAAGTTTTCAGTCTTTTATCTTCTCCTAAAAGCATCCACCTCCATGAACAAAAGAAAATGTTCACTCTCCTCTCTCTACAACTTTTACTCTCATCATCCAAAAAAATGTCATGGCTCATGAACAAATTCACAAAATCATCCCACCCATATAACAAAAAAGTTCATCAATTTTCTCTATCCTACTTTTTGGAAGTGTTTCAGAATATGGCAAAATGGATATCATTTTATAGATCTCAAAAAAATATGACCATTGATTTTTTTCTTTTTATATTTCTAATTTGTATTTTTTGAAATATAGCCGTTTTAATTTGGCAAGTACATTTTGTTACACATTTTTCCACCACTTGGTGGGGCCACTTTTCTCATGACAAGTTGTTTTTGTTCACCATGTCACTAATTCATTGGTTGGTCATAATATGACCAAACATATTTTGCAAGTTGTTCATAATGGGAATGATTTTTTTTTGTTGTTTTTGATCCCATGAACTAATTTCACGTCATGGTGATGGATGCTCTAAGAGCATGTACAATGGTATCCTCTAATGAGCTCTCCACTGATCTTTTCATCTATTCTCTCTTTTCAACCTACTATCAAGAACTATATCTAAAAACATCCAACAACAATAAACAAAGCTCTTTAAAGAGTTCTCCAGTCAACTTTTCATTATTTGGTGGTCCCCATGTCAACAAATGAAATTCATTTCATATTATGGTTAATGTTATATGAAAAAAAATTATTCATGTAAATTAAATATAATTACAAAAAAACTTGATTTTTAACATAATTTATGTAATATAGAATTTAATTTTTTATTTTTTTTTTAAAATATTAATTTTGAATGCTAATATTTAATTTGATAAAAACGCATGAAATGAAAAATTAACATACAATATTTAAATTAAAATACAACATTGGAATATGTTCATACAACATTGATGGGATATGAAAAAGATAGTAGACTGAGTATAAAATATATCCAATGTGAGGCTCATTTTATACACAAAGAAAAATTATAGCTGTTGGAAAATCCATAATTATCAATTTTTTTAAAATTTAAAAAAGATTATTAAACTGTTGCAAAATAATAGAAAACTTTAGCAATTGTATTAGTTTGTGCCATGTGTCACCATATAGTTGGTTAGAGCAAATGAGAAACTTTTGAGCATCCATTTGCACATCTCACATGGAGTTTGATGTTTTGGTTTGTGGACCCCATAAATTGGAGAGTCATTTCTTTTTTTTATCCCAAATGGTATGTCCTCCAAGTGACACTTTGCAAAGTGTTTCCATGGAAATTCACCCAAGAGTCCCATTGTTAGGTAAGAGGTAGCTCTCCATTTTATCTCTCCTTAGAAAGCTAGTTGAAGAGCCCCATTGTACATGCTCTAAGAAAGTAACAATTTATATTCGTGATCACTGTAAACATATCACGGTAGAAAACTTGTAATTAAAGGGAAAAAAAGATGGAACAACTAACCTTAAAAAAACGGGAAGACAATCCTTTCTCCTCTTTTATCTTTCTCCCTTCTCATAGCCTATTCATCTGTCTTCAGACCTATTTTCTCATGTAAACAACTTATAACTGTGATTTATCAGTCTAGACATTCCACGATAGCAAACTTATAAATAAAAGCAAAAAAGATGCAACAATCTTAAAAAACAAATATAAGGTGAGAAACACATTACATTAAATTTAAAAAGATGAGAAAAGCAGATATATTTTAGGCTTGGGCTCAAAATTCATCCCGATGTAGATAATCAAGGGGATTAATCCATAGTGAGTGATGACTCAGCCTTATTTAAGCTCCAATTAGTGCAATCTTTCATGCACTTCAAATTTTTTCGGCTTCTTCTTCCCTTTCCTTACATCACCAATTGCAGAAAAATCGAAGTGGTGGAGTGAAATTTAGAAAAGAAGCGTTAAAAAGCAAAATCAGGTGGAAGTGAGATAGAGGCGAGCAGATTGAGCAACAAATGATAGGGGTAGAAGGACAAAAGAAAAAAAGCCCAGCCATTAGTCAATCAGCCTCCCCAATTCCTTAGCAGTTTTTTTGGCAACTGGGAATCACAACCAACACAACAACAAAACTAAACCCAAGGCCCTTTTCTTGCTTTACTAGCAAGAGTTTGACGATTGGAAACACACACATATGAGAAACTTAAGTGATGCAAACAAAATGTGTTGCGTAGCCAACTTAATGATATCATAAACTATTGGCTAGTAAGCAATCTTTGACGTTGTTGGATGTAGGATAGCTTGGACAACCACACACGAGTTTGTCCAAACAATTCCCCTAGTTGTCTCGCGTAGTACTATAAGTAGACCTCGCAAGATAGCTAAGAGTTTAGCTTGCGTTGGATCATAAGCAAAAACTATATGTGCTCCGTCTATGACTTCATGATTCCACCACATACTCCAAGCAATGGCCGCCTGCCCATCTTACTTCGTGTGTTTCCATGCTCCATCTACTTTAATCACAACCGGTGACGAAGTTGGAAACCCTCGAGTCCAACTGAGAGGCTCTACCTTCTTGATGCTACACAAGGTGAAAGAGAGGAGACCAGCAGGCCTCGCAAACTCCGTTGTCTTCACTTGCTATGTTCCTCAATGAGTTTTAAAATAGTAAATGGACTAACTTGCACATGCCTAAACACCACATCATTATGATGACACCAAATACTCCACAAGGTAGCAATAAACTAAAGCATCATTTGAGTTCGGTCTAGTGGGCTTGTGCCTGCACAAAACAAGAAATAAGACATCAAATTATATACCCAAGCCTATAAGGAGCTTGTAGAGTGATAAGGCAGCTGTAGGCCCAAAGGGAAGCCCTCCACACATAGGCCGCAATTGGGCAATCCTTGAAAAGATGTTATGGGGTCTCAATAGAGTTGCAGCCAAACTTACACCTGAAACAACTCAGACACCTCTCTTGGCTAACTCTGAAGTCGTTACAATTGCGCGGTTTAGCATTCTCCAAACAAAGAGCTTCCTTCGTGGCAATAAATCCAACCCCTAAAAACTTTTAAGAATTTGTCTCCACGATACTCCCCATGACACTGCAACCACCAATATCTTGATTTTATAGAGTAATCACTATTCCCTGAACAATGCCAATAATTACGATCCGCGCCCGAGTCACTCCTAAGGTGAATTGGTAAAATACGTCTAGCAGTAACTGAGTCAAACCATTTCTAAACTAGAGGAGCGCATCGCACCCCATCTTAGATTAAATCCACCACCATACTATCAATATCCTGAGGGGAAGAGCGAAAGCGCAAAATATGCTGACAACCCACCCACTTATGTTGCAGAATTGAATTAGACATCACATCACCAATCACACGAGTAATAACACCACTCAACACCCGCAGCTTTGGTCATGCTTCACATACTCTCAGAATAATATTTAAACCTATTAGAATGATTGGACAATGTAATTGGAGAACCACCATATTTAGCATGGACAACTCGTGAAAGTAGGTTATGAGGATGCAAATGAATTATCTAGGCTTGCTTGTTAACAAACGCTACATTAAGCTTGTGGATATCCTATAGACCTACCCCACCTTCATGTTTGTGCTTAACCAACAACTCCTATTTATCCAATATAAAGGTTTAGTGTCTTTGCAGCCTCCCCACCAAAATCGAAGAAACATCGAGGAGATTCGCTTCCATAGCTTTTAAGGTAGTAGAGAAACCACCATAAGATGTGAAACCATGGCTGCCAAGACCGAGTTAATCAAAATGAGGCCTCCACCCTGAGACAGTGATGAGAATTGCCAGGAAGAAATACGCTTTGCTAGCTTATCAAGCCATCTCTAAAACACCATCATATGCCTACCATCCACTTCCATCAGACAACCCACATACACATCAACCTTATCCTTACTAGGAACCCCTAGTGGTTTACACATGAAACAGACGAAAGTTAAGGGTGTATTACGACTGAATTTAACATAGGATTTTTCAAACCTTACCATTTTACCAAAAAGCACGCAAAATTCATCAAGAATAGCTCGTAAAATTCAGCATGAATCCGGAGATGCTCAAAAAAATAACGACACATCATCAGCAAAAAACAAATGAGTAATTTCAGGAGCACGACAGTTAACTCTTATTCCCCTAATAGCCTTCTCATCATGTGTTCATTCAACCTATACGCTAAAACTTCCATGCACAAGATCATAAGGGGTCTCCTTGGCTTAGCCCAAATAGCTTGGAAAAAATTAGGTTACCAACCGAGAGAATTGGACAAGAGATACGCATTGGTAGATCCGATCAATCCAAACTTGAAGAAAGCCCATAACCCGCATGACCATTAGCACAAAGTCCCATCGAATACGATCATAGGCCTTCTTAAGGTCCACCTTCAAAGACTCCATAACATTTCTTCCCTGATTTTTATTTATTAAGCCAGCTGTTTATTTCATGTCCTAAATTAGTACTATTTGCGATACTTCTTCCAGGGACAAATGCATTTTGAGCTAGCCCAATCAAATTAGTCATAACATATTTTAATCGGCCCACTAAAATTCTGGCAATAATCTTATAAACTGTGTTGCACAAGCTAATAGGCCGAAAGTGATTCACATTTTGAGGGGAGATAATCTTTGGTATTAAAGCCCTAAAAGTTTTATTAAAGTCCTGGAGTAAAAAAAAACCCCCTAAGAAGAACGATAATACTGCTTGTGTGATGTTAGGCCCAACAACATGCCAAAACTGTTTGAAGAACAGGGATCGGGCACCATCCAATCCAAGGGATTTGAGCGAATGCATACTAAATGCTACATGGCAAATCTCCTCAACAGTTACTTGGGTCATTAAATGAGGCCCATGTGATGGCTAAAGTTGTGGCAAACCATCAAACCAAGGAAAGTGTGCTTGGGCTTCCAAAAGAGGGGAATGATGGGAAGAGGGGATGAATAGGTTTTTAAAGTGATCCGTAAAAAAGTTGGAGATTTGGGACTGGTCAGAGGTCCATTCGTTAACCCCCAAATACAAAGTAGAAATTTAGTTACAATGTTTACGGACTTTAACACATTTATAAAAGAACGAGGTCCCAGTATCCCCCAGTTGATCATACCTGAGCTGAGCTTTCTGTTTCCAGTACCACCACCGCACCATAACCTCTTCCCAGCACATTGTTAGTTGATGATGGACACACCCCGACATATTTGAAGTGAACATCAATGATTGGGATTGTTCTGACTCATCGATAAAGACTCCCCATTGAATCCCATGATCCCTTTTGTAATCTAGACGCCATTTCCTACAAGCCCTGACCACCTGAAACATACAAGACCCAAGGACAGTTTCTTTCCACGCATTGGTCAAGTTATCTTCAATAGCGGGTAATAACAAGCACCACGCCTCCAATTTATAAGGGTGTCTCCTCAACAAAGAAAAAAAGTGCCAATCCAAAATGATGGGACTATAATTAGATAGAAATATCGGAAGATGCCATAAAAAGGCATCTATGATGGTGAGTTCTCCACTACAAAGATGCTTTGAAGAGTCAGGACTTCGAAAAATGGCTTGATGCCATGAAATCTAAAATGGATTCCATGTCTAAAAATCAAGTATGGGACTTGGTTGATTTGACTGATGGGTAAAACCCATTGGATGCAAATGGATTTTCAAGTTGAAAACAGACAAGGATGGAAACATTAGTGTTTTCAAGGCAAGGTTGGTAGAGAAAAGTTTCAGACAAATTCATGGTATTGACTATGATGAAACCTTCTCACCAACGATGAAATTCATTAGGATAATCCTTGCGATTGATGCCTTTCATGACAATGAAATATTGCAGATGGACGTCAAAACCACTTTCTTAAATGGATTCTTGAAGGAGGACGTGTACATGACACAACCACAAGGTTTTGAAGATCCATATAATTTAGGGAGGGTATTCAAGCTCAAGGAGTCCATTTACGAACTAAAGCAAGCATCCCGGAACCTCAAATTTGACGAGGCCGTCAATGAGTTTGGTTTTCTTAAAAGTGAAGAGGAATCTTGTGTATACAAGAAGTTAAATGGGAGTAGTATTACTTTTCTGGTCTTGTATGTGGATGAGATACTTCTCATAGGTAAATGATAAAACCATGCTTGAATCAGTCAAGGAATGACTTAAGAATAGTTTCTCTATGAAAGACCTAGGAGAGGCTGAATACATCTTGCGAATAAAGATCTATAGTGATATATCGAAAAGGCTAATTGGACTTAGTCAAGAGACTTATTATAAGGTTCTTGCAAGGTTCAAGCTGAAAAACTCCAAAAGAGGTTTTATTCCCATGCAACAGGGCATAACACATGACAAGACTCAGTGTCCATCGAATCTGGATGAGGTCAAAAGTATGATGAATGTTCCCTATGCTTCTGCAGTAGGTTCTGTTATGCATGCCATGATATGCACTCGATCGAATGTTGCATATGCTTTGAGTATATGCAGCAAATACTAGTCAAATCCAGGAGATGTGCACTGGATGGCGACGAAGAGTATTCTTAAGTTTTTAGGAAGGACTAAGGATAACTTCGTAGTATATGGTGGAGATAATCAGTTCATTGTTGCTGAATACACCGATGAGAACTTCTAGAGTGACAAAGATGACTTCCGATCTCAATTTGGTTTCATTATTTGTCTCAATGGAGGAGCTGTGATATGGAAGAGTCCTAAGTAGAGTACCATCGAAAATTCTACAACGGGAGGCTGAGTATATTATAGCAGCAGATGCAACAAAGGAAACTACTTGGATAAAAAAGTTCATTGGTGAACTTTGTGTAGTTCCTAGCATTAACAATGGCATTGAGTTGTATTGTGACAATAATGGTGCCATTTCTAAATCCAAGGAACCGAAGTCACACCAAAGATGCAAACATGTGCTCAGGAAATTCCATCTTATTCGAGAAATCGTTGGAAGAGAGGGTGTTAAAGTAAGCAAGGTTCATACGGAGGAAAATGTGGCAGATTCTCTGACCAAATCGCTTGTTTAACCTAAGCATGAGATTCATACAAGGTCTATGGGGCTTAATCTATCTGTTAAGCATATGGGAGAATGGCTTTAGGTAGTTCATGTTTGCAATTGCAAAGACATTTATTATGCTTTGAATGTTTATCAATAAAAATACATTTTTGTTATATAATTGTTTGGTTTTATATTAAATAAAATGTGCAAATAACTTGTGTTTTCAAATAGGATTATTAAAAAAAGTTTTGATAATGGAACCTTATAAAGTGAACTAAAATTACAACTTATTTAAAGTCCCTAGTCTAAATCACTAAATTGGACATAAGTGATTTATTGGAAGACTAGCATAAAATTGATTGATAGCCTAGTTCTGTGGTCTATAGAGACATAAAGATGTCTAATTGATTATGTGGATGTATATTTGATACATTGAAACTTGACCTAATTAGATTTTAATAGTTAATCAAATTTCTATATTTAGTGGATTCCTTAGACATGAGTATGTCTTAATAACCATGATACAATTAGTTTAACCTTGACGCTGTTAAACATCACGTCGTAAAAGGAGGTTATAAGGGCAGTGATCAGGTGAGCTAAGAATTGAGTGACAGTTATGGTCATACGAGAATGGATAAGTTCTCCTATCATATAGAAATGGTGTTTGGGCCTCTTGATGAGCGAGAATTGGAAATCGCATGTCTATGCGGAATAGGATTAAAATTGTTGATCTTTGTTTGAACAGTTAGAATTCAGCAATCAAGGTGATAAATTTGAGAATAACATTGTATTACCAAATTTGACATTAAGAGATTTAAGAAATTTAACATTATGCTCTTTGTCTTAGTGCAAGTGGGAGATTCAAGTAATATGTCCTTAGACATTCTCGACAATTACTAGATATTACTAGGAATACATTATGAAGATAATTAATTACATTAATTTAGTAATCATATTTGCTTGCTAGAGAATAAATGATGGATAGTAGGACAATTTTGATTGGACCTACAATTACATCGGTCTACCATGACAAAATTGAGAGGTGAGTAGTTTTGCCTAAAGTTATAGTGGAAATCATAACTTAGCTACTAATATAAATCCACTAAATATATTAGTTATATACTAGAAAGTCAAGAACAAACATTGAAGCACTATTTACTGTTAACTTATTAAACAAAACCCTTGCATCGTACTGATTTAAACAATATTCATTTTGGACACCATTTCAGATTATCGTTCATTTTTAGAATCAGAAGTAGGAGAACTACATATTTTATTGACTTTTTCTTCTTCTTACAAATCCCGTCTACCAAACCAACTCTCAAGGAAAGAAGAGGAATTGACCATTGATGGGCTATTAATAGGTGAGGCGCTGGCACAAGTTGACGCAGCCCAATTTCTTCTTCTATTCTGACAGCGGGCCCAAGTTGTTGTCTATTTGTTGTTTTCATGGTTCAATTTCCGGGTTACATCCTACCAAGTTCCAAGTATTGTTGCAAAATCTAAACAAGGTTGAAAAAAATAAGGATTATATACAACCACAAGAGTCATAGAAAATAGTAAGTATAAGAAAAGGTTGGTGAGAGTCAACAACAACAACCCCAAGTAGTCATATAAAAGTTGGTGGCACAAGGATAAAAAAAAAAGCAATCATAAATACCCGATTCGTGATTTCTTGGTGTCGTCAAAAAATCCAACTACCATAGACGCCACCACTTACTTTGACAAAAAAAAAAAATTTATCTGCTGACTTTTGTTCCATAATCTTTTATTTGAGTGGAATTTGCAGGACTACAAACGCCATCACTTTGACAAAATTATTAAATGATATGCTGCTTCGCATTATTAACCATTATTTGATGAGGCAAGAATTTCCAAGCCTTTTGATCCCTCTTACTTGTCGTGGACTAAACACTATCTCCACTTCACTTCGTAAGTTGATTAAGATACCTAAAACATTAGTCTAACAATTTTAGACTTTTTTTTTTATTGCGGTCCCTGGTGTTATGGGATTGGGAGAATTGAATGCGTGGCGTCACCTTATATTTAGATAGCCCTGTAACCTTATTGTTTGTCGAATATTCTTTTTGAGGAGTGTTTTTGGATTATATCTAAACTGAAGTTATTAAATTTGTTCTTCTTTTACTTCTCTCTGCTTTACTCTCTCCGTTAATATTGGTTTTGTTCCACTTATAATGGCTTTAGATCAATTAACTGTGTATGAAACAGTTAAGTGTATGTAATAATGTTCAATCTCAGTTAATCTTGGTTTTGTTCGAAAAATAGTACTTTTGCATTTAATTAGGCTCTATTCTCCTCGACTTATTTGTGCTGAAATCAACTTGTTTACACTTAACTTATCTTTGTTGAATATAACTTACTTTTTCTAAACTTAACTTATTTTTTAAAGTTAACGTCTATTGTTGGGGTCGAACAACTTGCAATTAATAAACCACAATAATTGTTTTAGAAAACTTGTCTAACTTTTTTTTGAATTTGTCTGAACTTATCATGATTTATCAGTTTTTATCTGAATTTATATAAACTAATTCTATATTGAGACTTATATAAACTAATGAGTTACATGAGCTAGCTACTAGTATAAGTTGTCATAATATCATCACTAAATCTAAAATGCAACAACTTCTCATAAGATGTCAACGTTTTTCCGTTGGAGTTCATGACTTTGAATTTTGTATTGATTCTTTTTTGTATTTTTTTTCAATTCATAAAGAAATATTAAGGGCAATATTTCGTATATCTGGCCTATAACTTAATTCACCAGCCTTTCCCCATTTCACCAAAGCAAAAAAATGGAATAGCGCATTCATCAATAGCATAGTGCATACAACATACTCTCTCCCTTTTCTATAACTGAAAAAATAGCCACACACTGTAATATGGACGTATTATAATTAAATTTAGCTTTTCAGTGCATTTCGTGTGACTTTATTGCATTTAGATTTTTTTTTGTTCATAGTGATCATATTTTTAAAAATATGGTTAGCGTTTTAATGCTTATCCTTTTCTCATTAAGCCATCACAATATATAGTATAATAGTTTTAGGAATGCTACATGAAAAAGGAAACTAAGATACAAACAAGCTAAGTTTATCTTATATTACCTACATAATTATCTCAACACCCTCCCTCGAGTTGGGCGTGGGAAGGTTCCACAATGCCCAAATTGGACAAAAGATATCAAACAGAGACTTGCCTAGAGCCTTAGTGAAAATATCAGCCAATTGTGCCTTAGTAGACACATACGATGTAGAGATAAGACCTTCAGTGATGGCATCACGCACAAAATGACAATCGACCTCAATATCTTTTGTACGTTCATAAAAAGCCGGATTCCGAGCTAAATAAAGAGCAGATTGACTGTCATAGAACAAGGGAATGTATTTCGGATCATGCACACCCAAACTCAAAAGAGCCTTTAACCACTTCAACTCACATGTAATAGCAGCCATAGAACGATACTCTACATCTGGGGATGAACGAGAAACTATATGTTGTTTCTTGGTTTTCCAAGAGATAAGAGAATGACCTAAAAAACAATCCAACCAGTGAGAGAACGACGAGTGATTGGACAAGCAACCCAATCTGAATCACACTATCCTTGCAGGGACAACTCACTATCTGCACGAAGTAGGATTTCCTGGCTAGGAGTGCCTTTCAAATATCATACCACATGAAGTGCATCATCCCAATGTTCCTGACGAGGTTCCTGCATAAACTGAGATTTCTGGCTATTTGGAGGATGCGTGACAGCCAAATAGATCAAGCGACCAACGAGTCGCTTATATGTCGCAGCATCCTCCAAAAGTGCGCCTGATGCATGCACTAATCTGTGATTTTCCTCAATAGGGAAGCCACTAGGCTTGGCTCCTAATATCCGGACTCAAAAATAATATCCAGAGTATACTTCCGTTTACACATAAACAAACCAGAGGCACTACGAGCCACATCAATGGCAAGAAAGTACTTCAAAAGTCCAAGATCCTTCATCTTAAAGAATCACTCAAATAAGCATGGAAAAGAGATAAAGCAGCGGAATCATTCCCAAAAATAATGAGAACATCAACATCAACTAACACATCCATCTCCACAGACGCACAAGTGAATGTAAAGAGAGAGTAATCAAAAAAAGATTGCAGGAAACCATATCCTTTCAACGTAAACACCAATTTAGCAAATCAACAACGAGGATCCCAACGTTGTTAGGATCGGGATCCCACTATGGATCGGTAAGGGGGTAGGATCGAATCGGTAGAATCGGATCGTAGGATCATATGATCCTACCAAATTGCAAAAAAGAGTAACAAAAATGCTTCCAAATGAATAAATACACATCTTTCAAATAATATGGATGCTAAATACCTAGTTTTTCTCACATAATATTGATATTTCAAAGTTAAGATGGCTTCGCAAGAGTCATAAAGATTAGAGACGAGAAATATTTGCTTGTATGAAGTTAGGTTCTCATTTATTGGGCTTAAAGAAAAAGTTAGTTGTTTTAGGGATCATTTTAATAAGTAATGAAGTAAGATTTCCGATCTTAACCGATCCTACTCCGATCCTGATCGATCCTACAACAATCTAAGTGAAAAACAGGATTGTCCGATCCTACCGATCTTATACGATCCTATTGATCCTGCTATGATAATGACCGATCCTGCTACGATACTATCAGTCTTGTGATTCTGCTTACAATCTGGATCGTTTTGCTAAAATTAGATAGAAGGATCATACGATCTGTATCGCGATTTTAACAACAATGGAGGAGCCTGCTTCAAACCATATACAGATTTGCACATTCAAAACCTGTAAGAAGTTTCATATAAACTTCTTCATCAACATCCCCATGAAGAAAAGCATTGTGAACATTCATCTGATGAAGTTCCCAATTTTTAGATGCAGCAATAGCAAGAAATGCCCGAACTGTAGTCATCTTAGACACTAGAACAAAAGTTTCATTATAATCAACACCGACCTCCTGATAATTACCCAAAACTACCAGACGAGATTTCAAACGCTCCATAGAACCATCAAAAAGATATTTGGTGTAATACACCCACTAACTGTCTTAAGCATGCTTCCATTGGGAAGTTACTCTAAAGTCCATGTGCCATTATCCTCCAAGGCAAGAATTTCATCATGCATAGAAGCTTTTCATCCATCATCCCTCATAGCTTCTCTATATAGTGAGCTATGGGATAAGGAGTACTTAAGGAAGATAAAGGAGACGAAGCGGAGAAAGATGGACTATCAGCAATTACGAAATGAGTGACGTAATCACTTAAAAAATCGAGGGAAATTTCTCCCTTTTCCCTCGGCCCAAATCAATCGTATCATTTGTAACATTATCCAGCGAAGAAGGGGGAGCTAGGGGCCGGTTGGGCGAGCCCAAAGAATTTAGAGACAAGGGAGAGGGGGCCTGATGGGCTCGTGTTTGTAACAGTAGGTGAGGGCGAGGGGTCGATCAGTGGGTGTTTGGGCCAATTTTTGGGAAGGAGAGGAGTTCATGGGAGATAATGAAAGGGGATTTAGGTCGGGTAGAGGAGAGAAGCCTCGGGTGGGATTTTTGGGAGGCAAAGGGGAAGAATTTGCGTCAACGCCTAGATTAGTGGGATTTGGGCGAGCTGGGGAAGCAGGGGAGGAAGTGTGAGGAGAGAAAGAGAGATCCGGCTTTGGGCCGGTATTATGGGGCTGGGCAGGGGTGATTTGTGAGGGTGGGTTGGCAGAGGGAAATTCATCAAAATCAGTATGAATTTGGAAATCAGCCATAGGGAGAAGGGAAGGAGGATCAATATTGACATCTTGTGGTGACTCAAAAGGGAAAACTTCTTCAAAAAACTTACACATCCGTAGACACAAAAAACTCCTTGGGGTCCAAATCAAATAATTTCCAACCTTTTTACCAAAAGCATATCCCACAAAAATTCACTTACGACTCCTACTTACAAATTTGTCACCCTTAGTTTTATGATTATCAGTAAAACAAATACAATCAAAAGTGCGGATGGCCTCATAAGCAGGAGCATGAAGAACTTTGAAAGGAGATTCATTATCTAAGAGGATACACGGAGTGCGATTAATAACATGAGCAGAAGCAAGAACACCCTCCCCCAAAAATAAATAGGTAAATGCGCTTGGAAATGTAAAGCTCTCCCCACATTAAGAATATGTTTGTGTTTATGCTCAACCCTTTCTTTTTGTTGTGATACATGTGGCAACACATGAGGTTTGAAAAATAATATCAATGGGCATGAAATAATCAAGCAAGCAATTAAATTCAGGGCCATTGTTACTTTGAACTATTTTAATGGTTTGAGAGAATTGACGATCAACCATAGCAACAAAGGCTACAAACATACGAAATACCTCTGTTTTATCTTCCAATAAATAAATCCACATAACACGAGAATAATCATTAACAACAGTGAGAAAATAACGTGCACCACAAGAAGAAATGTCTATAAGCACCCACAAATCACAATGTATTTTCTCAAAAATTCTACTTGCTCTATTATCACTTAGAGGAAACTCGTCTATAGGATGTCGAGCACGAAAATAGAGTTCACATGCTTTATTAAACTACCCTTATGACCACAAAGAGGAGGAAGTTGTAATATCCTAAAATCTTAGCTATGCTTAATTAATTAATTAATTATAATTACCACTATTTGGACTAAAATTCAAATTTTTAATGACTAAAATGATGTCATAAATTACCAAGTTATAACATAGATCATTAGTTATTGTAAACGAGGTAATTATATAAAGGAAAGGTTAAATTTATTTTATTGTTAAACACATTAGGCAAAAATCTTGACATGCATTCATCTATTGCAAGCCACATGCAAACTATTGTTGAAGCAATAGGAATTTTCTGATTTTTTTTAAAAGGAGACAATTCTTTGCAAAAGTCTTCTGATGACTTCTTCCATTTTTCTTCCTCTTCTTCTCATGCCAACAAGCCAAATATGCAGATTTCATCAGCTTTTCACTCTGCCCCAAATCACTAACCCACTCCCATCCTCTTCCTAAGTCAACAATGCAGAATTTGTTCCCCCAATTCCCTAACTCCCTGGTTTCATACTCGGTATGCCAAAAACCACCCAACAATGCTCATGGTTTTGGGCTTTTAGAAGCCACAACTTGGGCTATAAATAGCCCCAACCACGGCACATTCAAGCATTCACTCACAGCTCACATCTTCACCATTAAACTCACCGGAAATTTCTTTAATTGTCGCCGGAAAAACGCGACCCAAAGAAACCCCAAAAATTCCTTGTTTTTCTTTATCTTCTCCATCCCCTATTTCGGGCAATTGACAACCACACCACCACCGTCTGCCACCTTGTGAGCCACCACAATCACCGCGCCCAGTCTATCGCCTTCAATTGCCGACCACCGCAAGCACTCCAGCCACGCCATTACTCGTACACCATCTATCTTCTCTCTCACTCAATCTCTCTCGTTCCTCCGTTCGCCTGCCTGTGTTGCGCCACCAGCCCCTGCTCTAAGCTTCGCCACCGTGTCGCCATAGCACCGACGTCCTTGCTGCCCGCCGCTTGTACTACCGGAGCTCGTCTCTTTCTCTCTCTTCGTGGTCTTCGCTGCTCAAACTAAGAGCAGAGGTATACGCTTCTTGATTTATAAATTCTCATTTTTAAGTTTTGTATTTAAGCCAAATATTTCCATTTGTTAGTTATATTAGTTTGGGATCTTATTGAAGATGTAATGAGCTAGTTTCTCTACTAAATTTTGGGCTTAAAAGCTAAGCTTGACTTTAATATATTAGTTAGTTAATGTTACTATTAGTTGGGCTAATGTCTAATTAGTTAACTTAAAATAATTACTAATATTTATGAGTAAGGCCTTTAATTATGTAATTAAGTATTTAACTACAACTTGTCAAATATGGTTCATGTACTTGATACCTTGATTACTTAACTATGACCTTAATACAAGAGACTTAATATGCTTTACCGATTAGTAAATTAAAATATTCTAATAACCTTAGTTAAATTTGAGTATAAGCTATGCCTATAAAATGATTGCTTCACGCTAATACTCATGTTCCCTTATAATAATTAATTTCACTTGCTTTACTAGTATATTGCGACCAAATAATATTATGATACTGTTAATGGTTATTTGAACAATAGACTTACTTAATTAATAGTAAATGATTAATTGATAATTAATTATGGATTTATATAATAATCTATGAACATAATAATGTACTTTTGTAACCAAGTGAAATGGTTATATAATGATTACAAATTCTAAAATGAAAATAAAAGAGTTACTTCACTTATTAGTCGATTAAATAGTCGCTTTAATAAATTAAAGACAACTTAGATAATAATGACTATTATTCAACCCTTTTATGACCATAGGACGAACCCTATGACTATAATAAGCTCTAACTAATACTAAGGCTTAAAGATTAAATTATAAAACGTATATTAATATCACTATTCTTGACTAGATTAAAAAGAATAAGGGATATTACAAGCCTCCCCCGGCTATCAAGGTTGTTAAGTAGGAATCCAGGTAACGTCTACTGCTAACACCCGCACTCCCCTTCCAACTATGTTTTATGATGCTTTATACGATGTTTATGCCATGTTATTTATTATAATATGCCATGTTTATACCAACAAGGCATTCAATAACCTCCATAACATCCAATAACCAGGAATTCTCAATCGTGACATGATGAGTAGCCGCTGTATCAATAATCCACGCAATAGAAGAAAACATACCATTCGAATGATCGTCTGGAATTTTGGTATTACCACAATGTCCTGCTAAAGCTTTCCATTATTCATCAGAATAAAGTTGTGAAGAACCTGTAGAGGAAGATGGAGATGTGACGTGGAGGATGCATGGGCGTGGTGTGCTTTGGCCGATCCACGACCACCCCCACCGTGGGTAGAAGAGAGAGAATCATACCCCACACCATCATTCTTCGAATTCTCTCGATAATCAACAACTTCATAGCAATTTTCGGGGGCATGACCATGTTTTTTACAGTGAAAACATGGAATCAAAGACCAACAACGGGATGCATCATGGCCTTTTTTATGACAATGAGTACACGTGGGAGGCGGCATGCGCCCACGACCACGACCCATACCAGGCGATTCGGCTGCAAAGCCCATAACAGCCGTTAGTTTATCTTCCACGGCAAGGCTAGCCGAGCGGACCCGCTCGTCTGGGACAACAAGGTGATAGGGGTGGTCGAGAGTAGGGAGTGGATCGGAGGATAAAATCGACGATCATAACGATGCATAATCCAAGTGCAAACCTGATAAAAAAATCATGCAACTTTTGTGCATCACGATGAGATTCCTGACAAAACCAAGCATCACAAGCACAACAACAAGTACAGGATATTAAAGGTTCATGCTTGTACAATTCCTCCCACAAACTATTATGTTTTCCATAATATGTTGAAACAAGCATGGATTTTTAATTGCTCACATTTAGCTATGGCAGATTTGATTTGATGAATGCGATGGCCATTCATTAAAGCAAAACTAGTGCATAAGTGATCCCAAAGGCGATATGCATCACGAAATTTAGATAGCGTAGACATTACCTCAGGCTCGATAGTATTCGTTATCCAGGAAACGAGCATGGCATTGACCGTAACCCAGTCGACCGTGGTGTAAGGAGAGGTAGCCTCGGTCAATGTGCCATCAAAAAACCCAAATTTTCAGCGAGCCTCAAGTGCCATCTAAATATCTGTAGCCCAATGATAAGAGGTTTTTAGTGTGTCGATAAGGCACCAAAAATCGCTTTACAAACAATATTTATAACACCTAACAAGCAATTACTGAGAATATAGTAAAGGCAAGTCAAGGGTCGATCCACAGGGAAATTGGGATTAATCAAAGTCTAACAAGTCTAGATTACCTAATTGAAGGATTTTTGGGGGTTTTGAATGATTTTTGGTAACGACTAATGGCTAACTATTATCAAAGAACTAGCAAATAATATGAGATTAAATATCAATAAGGAAGACACTAGAGTTAAGGTTACTAGTATGAATCAAAGTGGAACAACGATCATTAATGCAATTGTGATTCAAAGGCGACAATTATGTAAGGTTTAGTTTTCCTCTAAAATACTCGAGTCCTCTCTCGAATGGTCCTCAAGAATGATCGCTTAATCAATCAATTAAATCCTCTCTCATATGATCTTTAGTCAATTAATAAAAGATCCAATTAATTCGGAAAACTCCTAATAAAGGATCTCCTTAATTTCTACCGAATATCTTGGCTTAGAAATTAAGTTAATTCATGGGTATGATAAAAGAGTTCAAAATTCGATTAAGAACATTTGAAATCAAAATACCAAAGCATAAATATGACCAATATCTATCCTAAGGCCTCAAAACACCAAGATCAATGCATAACCATCTTTAGATCATCACAATCACGTTAACAATACATGAAAACCTTAATCCATACTTTCACCCTAACCCTAGATAAGAGACTACTCACTAATTATGGATTCTAAGCCTAAAAACATGAAATTTATAAATAATATAGAGCTAAACATGATTAAGGGATAATTAATCTAATGAAAACAAAAAAATATGAGACTATAATAAAAGGAAACTAATACTATGGAAGAGGAGAGATTAACAATCACAAAGATGAATAAAACTGAAAACTTGGAAATTAGATTAATAAAAGGTACCTTGAATGTGCAAAAAACAACAACTTTAATCTATGAATCTCAAATCTAAGAATAAGCAAAGTGTTTTTCTCTCTAGGAAGAACCCTAATATCACTCTAAAGTCTCTAGAATAAAGCATCCCCCAAAAAATAAAAATATTCTATTATTTGAATAGGCACAAAGTCTTACAATTTTTTCTGACATAATTAAATCGTGCGGGCGCACCATAGTAACTGGTGTGGGCGCACCAATCTTACTGACCGAACAGTTCAACTTAAAATGCGTAAAACTTCTTCGTTTTATATCCAAATCAAGCTTATGACTAGTCGTTGGAAAGCTATTGAAACGAGCTTTCACCTCCAACTGGATTACCTTCATCAGATTTGTGGTTTGAATGTTATGTCCATTTAAAGTTCCCTGTACAAGATTTTATTGTGCTATTGCTCCTTTATGCGAGCGGACATGGGGCATGGTGCAAGCACCCCATTTCTCAATGTAAGCTCTATTTTCATTGCTTCCATATCCGAATCTTCAACTTGTAGTCGTCTTAGGTTTTTCCACCTATATTAAGAACATGGCAAAACAGAGTGAAAGCAAATGTACTAGAAATTCGGTAAAAAATGACTGGAAATCTAGTAAAATGTCACTATGATCAAGAATGATAAAGTGAATGAAATAGAAGGGGAAAGGGAGAAGAAAGAGGGAAGAAAGGGGAGAAAGAGGATCAAAATGAGCTAAAAGGAGTACATAAAGTGCGTTAGAAACACAATTATCAAACTCCCCTAAGCTTAGCATTTTACTTGTCCTCAAGTAAACCAAGAATGAGAAAGAAGAAAGAAATAAGGAGAAAAAGATGAAAAAGAAAAACCATGCAATACACTAGCCTAAATGCTCTATATGCAAAGCTACAAACATGACATGGAAGCTAAATGAGTTCATACGAAGATTTAGTAGACCAATCAAACACAAGAGGAAAGATGATTAGGAAGCACAAGAGTGACTTAAGAGATCTAATCCAACAATCAACCGAGTATTCTTAAAAACTAGGCTTTCTAGGAGTGATTTCTCACCCCTCTCCACTTCCAAGTCCCGAGTTTGAATCCCCCTAGGGATGCTCAACTATAATAGCTCACCTCTACCACTTTTGGATGACCCTCATCATGACTTGCACAAAATCTCACCCGCCACTACCGAATTGACCCGGACTAATCTAGAAGTCAAAAGGGACTTTATCAAGGTTGTAACGAGGCTCGGTTAGGGGTGAGTATATCAATATGGGAGTGTGGTGCAAAAAGGGTAAAGCAAAGTACAAACTAGGGGGAAGAGACTCCCCTAAGCTAGTCCTAACACCAATTCAATTTGAAATCTCAAACATAGCCACTTCTTTTTCTTTTTCACTTTGATTTTCAATTTTTGAACATAGTTTATCATTTTGCTCATCAATTTGCTCTTTCAATCTCTTTTCTTTCAACAAGAATCCAAATGAATCAATAAGAGCTTTCTTGCTATTCTTTTTTTTCTTTTCTTTTTTTTCGCAATTTTCTTCATCTTTTGCAATTATACAAACACATTAACTCACTTTCACCCAAAGACTTAGCATCAAAATAACTCGACTCAACACAACCTAGACATGTACTCCACTTTGAGTGAACTTTGGCCATGACTTATTATGAGGGTTAAGCAAAAATAGGATAGAAAGGCTCACATGGGTTGAGAAGTGGATAATTATACAGGTATAAAAAGCTTTTTTCCTTTTGAGCTCCTAATTATAGCAAAGTGAAACGCCCTAAATCATTCTTCTATTTAGTTTAGTCATATGCAATCTTAGGGAGCTAAAATGAAAGTCACAAGTTAGGCGATCAATGGTGAGGGTTGTAAATGAGTCTTACGAGGTTCTTGGCCCTCCTTCGGAGTTCATCGCGCAAGGGACAAGGCAATCCAATCAACCAACTCACCTAATTTCAAAAAGACTCTACCAAAAGTTACCGTTCTCAAAGATCATCTAAAGTCACAACAAGACTTCCAAAACCATCAAGTCAATGCAAGGAAGGTCTTCCAATCAAGTTATGAACACTCTTAGCAACACATCATGCATGACACCAAACTACCCTAAATGCAGAAAAGAAAGAAAGAAAAGATTTTTTTTTTTTTGCAAACCTAACATGCAAAAGCACTAAAAAGAACCTAAATACAAAGAGGAGGAAGAAAATATTGAGATGAAGAGAACACATGCTAACTCCCCCAAGCTTAATACAAATTCTGTCCTCGGAGTGTACAAGCAAAGAGAAAGTAAGGGATGAGGTAAGGGCATAAAATCAAGCAAAAATCCTAACCAAGTAAGATAAGGAGAATGGTCTTAGAATACCTACCAAAAAGAGCTCTTTTAGGATCATCAGCTAGACCTTACCACTAAATAATTTGACAAAGATCTCAATAGTTTGTCATAAGCATTAGCACACATTTCACAATGGATCAAATAGGTATGATATAAACAAAGAGCATGCACAAATTTCAATGCATCTATATGCTTACCAAGTAATGAGTGCTGGAAATAATGAAATTTCCAAGAAAATCCTGGAAAGTATGAAGAACAAACATTAAAATTCAAATAGAAAGAAGAAAATAATGAGTTCTCCTTTTGATGATCCTTGCAAATTTTAAGCTCGATCCTGTCCTCGATGACTTCCATTTGAGTTTTGTGAAGGTTTAAAGAGGTCAAAGGCTCTTCCAATGGTGAAATTTTGAGGAGAGGGAATAAGATGGGGAAGGAAGGAATTAAGTTGATTTTCCTTGAAAATGGAATATGAAGAGGACGAGTAGAAACAAAAGTCTCATCAACTACTTTTTCAGCATCATCAGACTCTATAGTGTAAGCTTTCTCAACAAATGATTCCTCTACTATGGGGTTCTCATCCATATCCCAATCATCATCTTCATTGGTTATAGTCATGCAAGAGTGATTTTGATTATTGATAATTTGACCCAATATTTCGATTGATCTTTTGCTAGATTGGACAATGTTTTCCATCATAGAATCACACCTCTTTAACAAGGACGTATTTTCTTTGAGTGAATCAAGAATTTCAGAATTGATATGTAGTTCACAGCTAGAGACATCTTCTAAATTTGAGAAAGTAGTAACTCCATGGTCCCACTCATAAGTGTCTCTTGATAGCCACCCAAAGAAACTCCATGCTTCATCAAAGTGTTGGGATCGAAATTCACCATTACTTAGTTAGAAGATTGTTCTAAAATCTCTGATAATAATTCCAAAATGGTTCATCCTCTTATTGAGGAAAAAAGAAGTTTGCCATTTTATTTGGAATTCTCTTTTAAAGAAATTTATAAATACAAATTCCTAGACTCATATGAACAACACTTACCACATAAAATAAAACAAGATTAAAAAAAATAAACCAATAAAAAAAGTAAAAAAAACAAATTAAGCAATTTCAAACTTAAAAGAACTTCAATTAATAGCACAATTTCCCCGGCAACAGTGCCATTTTGATAAGAGGTTTTTACTGTGTCGTTAAGGCACCAAAAATCGCTTTACAAATAATATTTATAACACCTAACAAGCAATTACTAAGAACGTAGTAAAAGCAAGTCAAGGGTCGATCCACATGGTAATTGGGATTAATCAAAGTCTAACAAGTCTAGATTACCTAATTGAAGGATTTTTGGGGGTTTTGAATGATTTTTGGTAACGACTAATGGCTAACTATTATCAAAGAACTAGCAAATAATATGAGATTAAATATCAATAAGGAAGACACTAGAGTCAAGGTTACTAGTATGAATCAAAGCGGAACAACGATCATTAATGCAATTATGATTCAAAGGCGACACTTATGCAAGGTTTAGTTTTCCTCTAAAATACTCGAGTCCTCTCTCGAATGGTCCTCAAGAATGATCGCTTAATCAATCAACTACATCCTCTCTCGAATGGTCTTTAGTCAATTAATTAAGAGATCTAATGAATTCGGAAAACCCCTAATAAAGGACCCCCTTAATTTCTACCGAATATCTTGGCCTAGAAATTAAGTTGATTCACGGGGTTGATAAAAGAGTTTAAAATTCGATTAAGAACATTTGAAATCAAAATACCAAAGCATAAAT
>CANSZD010002382.1:97500-280000 GCA_947648045.1 Beta corolliflora
AACTCATATTTTTGGCATCATGCTATCATCATGGCAACATATCTCCTCAATATTCTTCCAAGCAAATTGTTAGACTACCTATCTCCACTCTTTTCCCTTCCACCACCATGAACATACTCCAAGCTCATTCTACCCCTTGTATCTTCTTACGTTATCCTCCCAATCACTAAGGTTATAACTGCCATGATATGTCTTTCTCAAGATCACCCTTAGTCGCTATGTCATATTTGATGAGACGCAATTCCCGTTTGCTACGCTTCACCATCCGACTCCCTCCTCTTATGATTTTTTTGGAGTATGGGTTGTCCCCTTATATGGTTCATCACCTCACCCAAGTTGTTTCCTTATCCCCGCCAACACCTCCTCAATCTAGCTCCCAAGTAGTCTTCAGCTGCGTTGGGCCCCATGCCACAGCCCACTAACACCCATCCTGGGTCCACACCACAACCTACTGGCTCCCCTCCCTCATTAAACACATACCTCCAACAACCCAATGGACCGCATATTACCCATACTCTAGCACCTCAGCCATACCCTACTCCCCTCCCAACTCCAATTTCTAACACACATGCCGAGCCAGATCCCATTACAGCCAAAGGCCCTGTTACTCGCAGCTAAAGAGGTATTTTTCGACCTAGCCAATTAGATCTCCATTCTACAACCGTGCATTTCCTTTTGCCTCGTAACCCTGTGGCGGCCTTGTGTGATTCGAATTAGAAGCTAGCTATGGATGCCGAGTATAATGTTGTTATTGAAAATGAGACATGGGAGTTGTGTGCGTTTGCTAATCACTTCTTTGACCTTAAATATCATTCATTACATATTAGTAAAAATTATAATAATTGATTATTTATAAAGTACTCATTGAGACGAATCACACAAGATCCCACATGACTATATATATTCTTATATATTGCGAAAATTTTAGAAAATTCTCTCTAATTGTGAATAGTGTCAAGATTTAAAGTGCACAAACACTAAAAAAGGAGAGAGTATAAGTTAAAGGGGTCAGTTTTAGAGAATAGGTCACCTTCTATGTTAAAGGGCTACTTATACTACAAGTGATACCTTCAGGACAACAAGTTACCCTCGTCTTACCATAAATCATTGTAAGGTGGTCTTATATGTGATTTTGTATACTTTCGCATATTCTTGTTAATTGATTATAATTTTACTTAGAATAAAGTTATTAGTCAAAAGGAAAAATGGAGAGTCATAGTAATAATAAGAACTACTTCGGCAATAAAAAATTAAGTGAAACAATTACAAAAAGGAGTGAATATATATACCTTGCTTACAAAGGGAAATGTTTTATTCAACTAAATACAAGCTTGAGCGTGCAGTAGTTTTGTCCCGTACAATCATTTTACTTGGAATAGTGCATGCTCAACTCTATATATTTAATAATAGATACACAATAAACAAATAAAGCTAGTGGAATTAGTGTGGAGGGTTTGACGATAAAACCTAATGGCAGGCACGAAAAGAAAATTTGGATTTTCCTACCTGTCATTAGGTCTTCCACATCAAAATATTTCCCCCATAATTCACCAATCACCACCTTATGGATAAAATAAAGAAAAATAAAAATCTAAGAAAACAAAAAAGAAAAGAATTGTAAAACAGGTACCATGAATTTCAACGACCAAATTTAGTCTGCAAAATTCGAAAGAGATAACCCGGTAATCTTGTACTGTGCATGCTGATAAGTGATAACTAATGATTTTGGCGTGTAGAGTAAGTTAAACGACGACCAAGCTATGGAAATGCAAGTTATGATGATCCCATAGGAATACTATCATAAACTACGAATCCTGCGTGCTAAAATAGCACTTGTATGTTCTTGCACCAATTTCCAAGCATGAGTAACGTGGTGGATTTCGGTAAGAGTGGCTCCAACAGCGAAACGGATCATGAAGATGCCATCAACAAGCGAGTGAGTCATGTAAATACGGCCATCCGAGTTAATGGACTCAAGAAGCTCCGAGTTGAGATCATTGAGGGTGTCCTCTTCTATGAACTTCTGGCCTGAATACTGCAGAACCGCGGCTGCGGAGAGGCGGAAGCAAACAAGAGAAAAACTCCTAGGGACGACGATCTCGAACCTCTTGTCCATGGTAACCATCTGTTCAAAGTAGACCGCCATGTCGACGTGGGTTCGGAGGAAGTTCCGGAGGTAATCGACGCCGTAGCTTCGTAGGACAAGCCACATCTTAAGGGCGCGGAATCGACGGCTGAGAGTGATCTGCCAATCTTTGTAGTCCACCACTTGCTGAGTGTCAGTAGCTTTGTTTTTAAGGTACTCAGGGTTGGTGGATAAGCAACGGACTAGGGAGTCAGGATCCTTAACAAAAAGGCAGCAGCAATCCAATGTTGTGAGAAACCATTTGTGAGCATTGAAGCTGAAGGAATCCGCCTTTTCGACACCGTCGATCATGTGGCGGAGCTCTGGGCAGATACACGCGTTCCCTGCGTAGGCCGCGTCGACGTGGACCCACATATTGTACTCTTTTGCCACGTCGCATAATGGTCCTACAGCATCAACCGCCGCAGTTGAAGTTGTTCCGACCGTGGCGACGAGGAAAAGAGGGATCAAACCGGCATTGACATCCGCCTCAATTGCCGCTCTAAGCGATTCTGGTTTGAGTGCGAAAGCATGAGCTCTTGAAGTCTTGACGGTTCGGAAATTCTTAGGTGAGATTCCGGCAATCTTGGCGGACTTGAAGAAGGAACAGTGAGTTTGATCAGAGCCATAAATGACAAGCTTGTTGATGTTATCACGTCCAATTTGGTCCAAAAGAGCATCTCGAGCAGCGGTTATGGTAGTTAAGATGGCTTCGCAAGTAGTCCCCATCATAACACCACCTCCGCCACCGGAGAAGGTAAAGGATTTTGGTAAGCTAAGCATGTTAGCCAACCAATCCATAACAATGCTTTCGAGCTCAGTAGAAGCTGGAGAAGAAATCCAGTTGAATCCAACCACATTAAATCCTGCGGCTAAAGTTTCTCCTAGTAACCCTGCTGTGCTACCACTACTAGGGAAATAAGCATAATAATTAGGGCTTTGCCAGTGGGTGAGCCCTGGAACGATGTCCTTTTGGACATCTTTGAGGATGGTTTCCATGGTCTCAGGATTATAAGGGGCTGACTCCGGTAGCCTCTTTCGGAGGTATCCCGGCTCCACCTGGCTCCGGACCGGATATTTTTCAATGTTCTTGTAGTACTCAGCAAGGAAATCAATCACCATGTACCCTTGTCTGCGGAACTCTTCTGGGTCTAGAGGGTTTGTCATGAGTGGAGTGGATTCTTGCTTGATGTCTAGGGAACCCATTTTATGATGAGAATTGAGAAGCGGAAAATTGACAAGGTTTTGGTTTGAAGAAAATAGGATTTGCAAGGGCGATTGAGAGAGAGATATATCAACCAATGAAAAAAGTTTCAAAACAATGCTGTTCAAATCAATAAAATTGCCTTAATAATTGGGATATAATGGATTGGAGTAGAATGGATAGTAAAGGAAAAGAATTGTTGAGTGCTTTAGGTGAAGTAGGAAAACGAAGTTAAGAAAAGCAGGTATATATAAGAATGGATAGTAGTGGAGGGGGATGGTGAGAGATAAAATTCATGCATTCACATATATAATCACATCGTGGTTTAAGATAATACACGTTAAAACTTATGACGAGGACCGGAGAGTCTTTAAAGCAATATTAGGTGGGGATTTGGTCTTTCAAAGAATGCGAGAACTGGGGGTAGGTGAATGCCTTACCAAAAGACAAAAGTGGGGGTTGGTTACTCTCACCATAGTCTAGTTGCCCTCCCAACTTTTGAAAAGTTTCATTTTAAATTTTTGGTTTTACAGTTTTATCCTATTGGTACTACCACTTTGGGAATGACCTCATGATGATTGCTGGCCTCACTTTGACTCTATATACATGTTACTCGCTTTTTCCTAAATGCTAGTTTACTCTCTTTGACCTTATTTTTTTTAGGGTAAAAGTAAATTCATTAATTGAAAGCCCAACGGCATCTATAAGAAAAATAGGATACAATCAACTAAAGTGAAATCAAACTCGCCTTCTAAATTTCAAACTCTTTGACCTTATTTAACATACACTTTGATTTAATATAATTTTTGTATCAATATCTGCAACTATCTGTTAGCAAAAATTAAAAAATAATAATATTATAATTGCGTAGATTCAAATGAATTATCAAAAGTTTCATAATAATTAAGGTACATTTGTTAAGCGTGGTTATAGATCATATGAATAATGGAAACAACAAAATGTATAGAAATTTTAAGATGAAGGGGTCTGTTTAAATTTCTACCCCAAAAAACACAAGTCGTGTTTTAAAAGTTTTTATTTCATATTTTTTTATGTTTCTTTTTAGTTTACTCACTTCACTTTTAGGGAAAACCAAGGTTGACGTCCAACAGGTAGTGGAGAGAAATTGAAAAGATCGGAAGAGTAACTCGAAAGTAAGTGAACGAGAGAAACTAAAATGGTGGAGAGAGAAATTTTACTTTGGGTTATTATATTATAAAGTAGACCATATGGGTGGAAAAAGATGGGAATTTAGATGAGACATGCTACTAAAAAGTAGAAAAAACAAAAATGTATAGATTAGAAAGAAATGGACCCAAAAGAAAAGTCTGTAGATAAAAAAAAAACGGATGTAGCTAGTAAATAATAAATTTTCCTTGCCAAATGTTTTTTTTGCACTCAGTAAAATTTATGTTACAATCATTTGGTCGTTCCTTCCAATTAAGATCATGGACTAGTAATGATTTATACTCTCTTTGTTGCTATTTGTTTTTCCTACCTTTTTCATTGAGATATTTCTAAATGTCTTTCCTATAGATAATAATACAAAAAGTAAAAGAGACATGTACAAAAAGTAGAACAACAAACTAAAATTTAAGAAAGAAGTTTCAATAAGTAAGAAATAGTAACAAAAGAAAAAATGCTTTCTAGAGAGAGAAAGAGAGTTCCCTCAAAAAGCCCCAAAGAAAACCCTAGAAACTCGTCCTTAGCCCTTCGAAATTCCAGAAATTTCTTGAGAATTGTTCCCCTAAATTTGTCCATCGCTAATTCATTGTTGGCGAGTGTTGTGGTCTGCATAATTCGATTAGTTGTTTGGTTATCGCTGTTAATCATTACATGTTACAGTGCTAGGCAAATTAGGCTTTCACCAAAGTTTTTGAGCATAGGTAATAATGAGATTTTTGAGAAGAGTGGAGCTACTAGTTGCTCTAATGAGTGTGAGTTTGGTTATAATCTTATAAAAAATGTCCGTTTTAGACGAATTTCAATGGCTTGTTGGATTAAATACCTATGGTTTCTAGGGTTTAAATTCAAAATTAGGGATTTTTTAGGGAAAATGGTTTCAGAGCATTTAATGTTCTATCTTTGCTTGTCCTTTTCTTTGAAGCGTATTTCCTTCTTTTTGTTGTGTGGTCATTCAATGAAGTTTGGTGTGTGCGTGTGGAGCACTAGTAGAATAATTGCTTATTGCGGTTTATAAGTGGTATATTCTTTGCGTATTTTGCACCGCCGTAAATCAAGGCGCGGTAATAAATAAATCGATTGACGCGGTTCTAAAACCGCAGCAATAGGTTAACTTATTGCGCCAGTTGTAGCCTAAAACCGCAACAATAGGTACATGTGAAAAAAAATTCAAAATTTGTTTTTTTAGATCTCTAGTAGTTCACAGCGCTATTCATATACTATACCATGAGAGAGTAAGCAATTAAAACAAAATTAACCATAACACAAAATAATTTACTGCATTGAGTTCATATATTCATAGAACTATGTTTTTACAAAATTTATAACTATACAATTTACATTTAAATTTCTCTGTTGAAATCATAAATACAAAAAATCAGATCTAAAAAAGAAATATATGACTATGATACTAACCTGAAAAAACAGATGAAATTATGAGAAATATCCTAAAGAAAAATCAGAAAGTAGTTCACATGAACCCAAACACGCCGGCGAGTTCACCATGACGATGACGAAAAGGATGATTGATGTTGGTGAGTTCACCATGACGACCGGCGATGTTGACGGTAAAACGATCATGCTGGAGGATCTAGAGGACGAGAGATTAAGAGATCGAAAGAGGATATAAAGGATGAAGACTAAGAGAGCGCCACATACCAGCACCGTCGAATCCGACGAGTGAGAAAAGTGGCCGATCCGGGAGGAGTGAATCACGTAAATCTCCGGCTGGAGAGAGAGAGAAAGGCAAGCCCACATCAACGCTCCGATCTGTCGCTGGTGACTCATGAGTGAGATATGTTGGTTTCTCAAATTTTGGGGTTCTTGCGGTGTTATTTAATTTGGTTGGCTACTGGGTTCCAGGTTCTAGGTTGCAGTTGGTAAGATTGAGGACGAGATGTGAGAGGTAATGGAGAGGGTGAGAGGAAGAGAGAGGATGAGGGGCCAAGACTCAAGAGTGAGAGGAAGAAATACGACGAGAGGGTGAGAGGCATATTGAGAGGAGAGTGAATTAGGAACGAGAGGCACGAGGACACCCTAGGCTCTTTTTATTAGTAAACGACAGGTCTATTGCTGCGGTTTCTACAAGAAACCGCATTATTATTTCTAATTTGTTGCTGCGGATTTTTTTAAGAACCGCATCAATAGGTTGTTTTAAATGTTTTTTATTTTTCCTTAACGTAATCTATTGCTGCGTATAGTTCAAACCGCAACAATTCAATAGCAGCAATATAAAATTATTCGTACTAGTGGAGGCTGCTGCAGAGGTTATGTCTCTTTGATTTTGTTTTCCTTTTGCTCATTATGAAGATGTAAACTTTAATTGAGATGGTAAGTATTAGTTTTATTAAAGATGTTGGTAAAATTGACTCTTTCAGTGGTGCAAACCCTAATCTCTGTTTGAAGGGTGCTTAGGTATCTGATTTATATCACTTCTTTTCATTCTCTCTATTTAGTAAATTTCTCTCTGAAATATTGTGTTGCTGGTGTTGTATCTGTTGTAAGTTCTTTTAAGAGTGTGCTTCTTGAAGGGAAAAGTGTTGATACTGATGTATCTGCTTCTGTTCCTATGTTAGAAATTCCTGTGAATGTTGTGCCTTTTGATAGTAGTGTGCAGGAAAGGGAGGTGGGTGTTGTTGACCCTTCTTTTCCGGCAGATTATCCTCAATTCCAAGTTCTTGATGATATTCCTCATGTTTAGAAGGACATAGTAGAACTCTCGAAGTCTTGCTTGGTTGGCAAGATGTTGGGAGCCCTGTTGATTTGAGAACTATTATTTCAAGAACAACAGCTGACTGGATATTTGTGAAGGGTGACATTGAATATTTGGAGATGGGAAATCATTGGATTATGGTAAGATTTGCTAACCCTAATGATTATTTTTTAATTTGGAGTGAAAGACCTTGGCATGTTCAAGGTGAATTATTTGTTATTCAGCCTTGGAAGCTAGAGTTTGACCCCTTTTGTGAGGAAATCTCTTGGGTAGATTTGTGGGTTCGTATTCCTCATTTCCCTACTGAGCTGTTAAATTTTGAATCTGTTGCCAACTTGTTTGCTGCTAATAACATTGCTACCCTTATTAAACTTGATCAGAATTCTTTGCTTAGAAATAAAATTAGGTTTGCCCGAGCTTGTATTCGTGTCAATATTAATGAACCCCTCCATGAGTATGCTGAAGTGATGAGGGTTGGTGGTAAGATGTGTGGGTATGTTATATGGTAGGAAGATTTTTCTTCAAGGTGCTCATTTTGTGGTGATGAAGCTCATACCATTGATGTTTGTTCATTGTTGTGCTCTCCCATAAAAGAAGTGCATGTCAAGTTATTGAAGAATCCTAAGCAGAAGCTAATTTTTGAGTCCTTGTTGAAAGCTAAAAGACTAGAAAATTATTATACCATGGCTGTGGAAGCCAATGTGGTTCATTTTAAGCCAAAGGTGTTTATCAGGAAGCCTATGGCTCATACTTCTTCTTCTAAGTCTGTGAAATCTGTTGCAAAATTTGCTAAGTATGCTGCTAAAGGTGTGAAAATTAAGGAAAATCTTGATCTTACTTTGAAAAAATGTGTTGTTAATCCTATTTCTTTGATTGCTGGTAAGTCTATTCTTCTTGCTTCTTCTCCTACTGTGGAGTCTTCAAGCTCTGATGATGGGGCTTATTATGTTGATCCTAAGCCTCCTGATGTTGCCTATTCTTTGGGCTTGGCTGCTGATAGTGATGTGGTTGTTGCCACTGATTTCCAATCAGTTGACCCCCCCCTAGATAATGCAATTGTGGATGTTCCTATGCCTCTCCGGGTGAAATATCCTAAGGATCTTTTCACTGGTAATCAGTTCTTGCCTATTTGTGACAATGAGGATATTTATGCCGATGAGCCTATTATTATCCCCTCGGATGAGGAGGATGATACTTATTTACTTGATGAGGTTGAAGATCTAATTCAGGGAGGGGAACCTCTGCTTGTTATGACATTCCACTCTATTTCTTCTAAAAGTTCAGTGGTGAAGAAAATTGAGGCTATGGGGGTGGATCCTATGGATCAGTTAACTCCTTCTTCTCACTCCAGCTCAGCCAAAAGAAGGAAGAGCAACTCAGAGGATGAGGGACACTCCTCAGCCCTGAAGAGAAACCGCAATTAAGCTAAGTTGATTGCATAATTCTCTTTTGTGAATATGTTTATTGCCTTCTGGAATGTTCGTGGAAGCCAAAGGAAAAACCTTTTTGCTGAAATAAAATTTTTTTGTTCAATAAATCACATTGATATTATGATGATTTGTGGAACAAAATATGCTTCTTTGCCTTCTAGTTCTTGCGCAAGAAGATGTGCTTTTTTTTGAGTTTGATGATATTCCTACTATTGGAAGGTCAGGAGGATTAGGGTTATTTTGGAAATCTAGTGTGAGTAATCCTTTTAAGTTATCAGTTGTTAGTAAAGGTGCCAGATTTATGGCTTGTAATATTGAACTTATTTCGCTTGATTTTAGTTATATAGCTATTTTTTTTGTATGCTCCTACTGCTTTAGATGGCAAGGATGCCTTTTGGGTAGATGTTATCTCTTATATAAACTCTATATCTCTGCCCTATATTCTTGTGGGTGACTTCAATGAATTAAGCTTGCAATCTGATAAACGTGGGGGAATTGCTGTTAATTCTTCTCGTTTAAGCAGAATGAATGTTATAAAATCTCAATTGATCTGCTGGGAGTTACCATTTATGGGCCAATAATTCACTTGGCGGGAAAAAAAAAAGGGCCTGACAATGGCTTAGAACGTTTGGATAGTGGTTTAGTGAGTATGGATTGGTTTCATAAATTCCCTAATGCTTTTCTTAAACATCACATTTTTTCTTCTTCGGATAATTATTTTATATCATTATCCTTTCTTCCTCCCTCTTATTTAAAAGCCCATCCTTATAAATTTGAAAAAATGTGGTGTTTAAGAAAGGATTTTAATATATTAGTCAAAAAGACTTGGTGCTCAAGATTTTAAGGATCTTTTATGTATCGATTAATGCAAAAATGTAAATTGCTTAAGGCCAAGGAATGGAATAAGACAAGATTTGGTAATTTAGGAAAATTTCTTCGGTTGATTCAAAGTTAAAAGATGTCCAACTCAAGTTAATAGATTAAGATAATGTTAATCTTTAAAATTTGCAAGAAAGAATGTTAGTAAAAAGGCGTAAACTATTTGATTTTCAAGAAAATTTTTGGTTTCAAAGAGCTAAAACATTGTCGTTTGCTAAGGGTGATTCCAATTCCACATATTTTTCATGCCTGCGCAACGATTAGGAACAATCGTATCTACATGTCCTTTACTACAAAAGAGAATGTGATAGTTACTAATCCTAGCCAAATAGCTTCTCATATTATTAAAGAATTTCAAGAAAGATTTGTAAGTTATATGAATTGTGGGTTTGATTCAAATGTTGATTTTTCGTTAAATACACCAATCATCTCAGATGCGAATAATGTTTTTTTAACGTCAAATGTTAATGATGAGGAAATATAAAATGCTCTCTATTATTCCTGGATCCAACGTATGATTAGTTTTCTATTCTCAATATTAATTGACTAAAATCTTTGAAATTGGTCCATATAATTTGTTTGCATTTATTCCAGCTGTAATAAGATTAGAGTCCATAATCATAATCATGATGCTCACTAACATGATTGCTTTCCATACTTAAGACTTACATTGAGGACAATATATAGTTTCGGTGCAGGGGAGTGTATAAAAAAAGAATGCCTACTGTCTTAATGCATGAATATATTGGTTTTATCCATTTAATGGACTAGATGGGATTAACATGACTATCATAATACCTTTAAGACTTAATGACTAGATATAGTAAGATACTTCATGATTTATGTCTTTTACTTATTCATGGATCTGGTCAACGGTATTTTATTCTAAGAAAAATTTAAACCAACTTGTATACTTTATTAATGACAAATCTTATGAAGCTGCAATCCAGTTTGTTTTCTTGTGTTGTGCTCTAAGGGGAAGTGTCCTGAGTTATGAGCTGAGATGTCTAATTAGAATATGTGGCAGGTTCTGTAATGAATTTTTAGCTTTGAGTATTCCTGTTTTTGAGTTTGGACATCTATAATATTGTGTGCTTGGATTCATTCAACTGATCTTATTACCTTATTTTAAATATGCTAGCTGCTCTTATAGATATATAAACTAATTTGACTAAAATAGTGGGGCATTAGTTTGTGGATGATTAGATTGCATGCATATATGAAGTTCTTCCTTTGAGTTGGTTAGAGTTATCAATAAATTATTTCCTGATAAATGATCAATTGTGACATGTTTTGGTCTGCCTCTCTGCTGGAATTACTAAGACTGATTATGGCAACTTTACCTAATGCTATGAGTTGAATTTTGGTGTTATATTTCTATAGAAATTCTTTTGTGCAACTAATGTACTTATTAAGCTATTCGTGCTATGTATATTCTAATGTGAACCGTGAATTAGGAGCAATACGTCCTGATGTTTGTTAGTGCCCGATATTTGAGAATATTAATGCCGCCACCTTAAGCTTTACATGTTGCCTAATAATACTTTCCAAATAGGTTGTTGTCAAGCATGTTTATTTTATTTTTTATATCTTGTTTCAGTGCATGAGTTTGGATACTACAACCAAACTTCAGCGAATAAGCCAATTCATTGAAACTCTAAACGAAGCTAGTTTAGAGAAAGTACTTCACATCTTTCAAGATAGACCAATCAAAGACTCGGAGATGGGTGATGAAAGAACCTTGAAGGAATTGGGAGCTCCCAAGCTAGATGATGAACCTCTCTGCATTGTCTTTCCAACCTTGGAGAAACCCTTGAAGTTGAACTCAGGTTTTCTTAATCTTCTTCCCAAATTCTATGGGAACGTAGGTGAGGATCCCAATATTCATAAAGTGTTGTCTAATTTTACATATTTCCTTTCTTATGGATCTAATACGGCTTGCGGGAAAGAATTTTTCAAGAAAAGTTTTTTGTAAGGCGTCCCAAGTCGTAATGGAACCAAAAGACATAGTATACAACCAATCTTTAGCTTAATCATGTAGGGAAAATGGGAAAGCATGCAATCTTATGATAGAGGTATGTTTTAGCTTCAGAATCACTTTATGAATATTGGGAATGTTTTAAAAGATTATGTGCTTCATGTCCACAACATCAAATAAGTGATCAACTGTTAATTCAATATTTTTATGAAGGATTGTTGCCTAATGATAGAGGTATGATTGATGCTGCTAGTGGTAGCGCATTAGTAGACAAGACACCAACTCAAGCTAGGAATATAATTGCTAACATGGCCCAAAACACTCAGCAACATAGCACTAGAAATGATGTTAAAAGAGTAAATGAAATTGACTTAAGTGGTGTTAAATCTCAATTGCAAGAAAATGCTCAACAAATTGCTACTTTGACCACTTTAGTGTCTAAAATTGTTGTTGGTAATGAGTCTAAAGTTAGAGTATGTGGCATATGTTTAGATTTTTCACATAATACTGATGCTTGTCTTACTTTGCAAACTGAAGATGTTAATGCCTTAGGTGGTTTTTCAAGTCAAAGAAAATATGATCCTTATTAACAGACTTATAATGAAGGTTGGAAAGATCACCCAAAATTTAGGTATGGAACTAGACCACAGTTTTCACAAGTTAATCAACCTAGGTAATTTGGTCAGCAAAACCCTCCACCCCAATCTTGTGGCCCATCATTAGAAGATTTAGTTAAGCAATTAATTAACTACTCAAATAGGTCAAGTTCATAACCATGGAGTCGAGTATCAAAAGAAAATTGATAATCACCTTCATCACATAGATACTCAAATAGGACAAATTTTTACTTCTCTAAGTAACCAAGAAACTCAACTTTCAGGTAAACTACCATCTCAACCACTTCTTAACCCAAAAGAAAATGCCAAGGTTGTGACCCTTAGGAGTGGGAAAGAGTTGAGTGAACCGAAGATAAAGAGTCGGGAGATTGAACAAGAGATAGAGGTTAAACCTCATGATGGACTTAATATAGGGGGAAATGAAGAGGAAGAGAGTAGAAAAGAACATGAAGGAAAGGGTCATGTGAATTCGGAAATTAATTATTCTCGTTTTAAAGATGTGCCTCCTTTCCCTTTCAGATTTGTTAAAGCTAAGAAAGAGGCCCTTGAAATGAAATTCTTAAGACTTCTAGGAAAGTTGAAGTCAATATTCCCTTTCTTGATGCTATTAAACAGGTTCCCTGTTATGCAAAGTTTCTTAAGGAACTTTGTACTAACAAAAGACAATTTCACCCTTCTGAAACGGTAAGTATAGGGGAAAATATCTCAGCTGTGATTCAAAAGAAGCTTCCCCCTAAATGTAAAGATCCTGGCATATTTTCTATTCCTTGCAAAATTGGTAATTCTAAATTTGAAAGACGCATGCTAGATTTAGGAGCCTCTATTAATGTTATGCCTAAATCTGTTTATGATACTTTAAATGTAGGATCTTTGTCTAGAACTGATGTTGTTATTCAGTTAGCTGATAGGTAGAATGCATTTCCCATTGGAGTTCTAGAAGATGTACTGGTTCAAGTAAATGAATTAGTCTTTCCTGCTGATTTTTATGTACTTGATATGGGTAATAGAACTGATAATATTCCATTACTATTGGGAAGACCTTTCTTGAAAACTTCTAAGACTAAAATTGATGTTCATGAGGGTAATTTGACGATGGAATTTGATGGTGAAATAATTAAGTTCAATATTTTTGATGCTATGAGATACCCAAGTGATATCAATAATGTTAGTTCTATTGATTCTTTTGATTCTTTTGGCTGGATGGCTCAGGAAGTTTTTGACAAGTGGTGTGAAATTTTTTTGAGACTGATGGTTTTAATGATAGCAAGGAAACTAAAATGTCTAATTCTTTAGTAGCCTTGTCTGATGTGGCTAGTCTTGATTCGCGGAATGCTAAAAAATAACTTTGACCTTTCTTTGCCATTGTCTGTGTCTAAACTAATCCCTTCTATTGTCAAAGCACCTCAATTAGAGTTGAAACCACTTCCCTCTAATCTGAAATATGTTTATTTAGGTGATAATGAGACTTTACCTGTAGTTATCTCAAATGCTCTAAATCAATCTCAAGAAAATAAATTGGTAAATGTGCTAAAAGACCACAAGGAGGCTGTAGGATGGACTTTAGCTAACATAAAAGGAATTAGTCCCACCTTGTGCATGCATGAAAAAGATGCTAAACCCACTAGAGAAGCTCAACGTAGGTTAAACTCCTCCATAATGGAGGTAGTTAAAAAGGAAATCCTTAAGTGGTTAGATGCAGACGTGATTTATCCTATTTCTGATTCTCAATGGGTCAGTCCTGTTCATGTGGTCCCTAAAAAGAGTGGAATAACTGATGTTAAAAATGCTAAAGCGGAGCTTGTTCCAACTAGAATGTCTAATGGATGGAGGGTATGTATTGACTATAGGAAGCTTAATCAAGCTACTAGAAAAGATCATTTCCTTTTGCCCTTTATTGATCAAATGCTAGAAAAACTTGCTGGTCAATCTTTCTTTTGCTTTCTTGATGGCTATTCTGGTTATACTCAAGTACCCATAGCTCCTGAAGATCAAAATAAAACCACGTTTACCTTCCCTTTTGGTACATTCTTCTTTAGGAGAATGCCTTTTGAATTATGCAATGCCCCTGAAACTTTTCAGCGTTGTATGATGAGTATATTCTCTGATTTGATTGAATGAGATGTGGAAGTTTTTATGAACGATTTTACTGTTTTTGGTGATTCTTTTGATAGATGCCTCCATGGTTTGTTTCGTGTTTTGAAAAGATGTGTTTAAACTCACCTTGTGTTGAATTTTGAAAAAAGTCATTTTATGGTAAAACAATGTGTAGTACTTGGACATATTGTAAATGCTAATGGTTGAGAGGTTGATAAAGCTAAAATAGATGTTATTAGTTCATTGCCATATCCTACATGTGTTTGTGAAGTTAGATCATTTTTAGGCCATGCTGGCTTCTATAGACGCTTTATTAAGAATTTCTCCAAAATTGCATCTCCCTTGTGTGTTTTGCTTGCTAAAGATGCCACTTTCGACTTTAATGATGAATGTAAAAAGGCTTTTGATGAGTTGAAAGAAAAATTGACCAGTGCACCTATGATTCGACCACCTGATTGGACTTTACCTTTTGAAATCATGTGTGACGCTAGTGATAAGACCATAGGTGCCATTTTAGGTCAAAAGAAAGATAAAGAATCTTATGTGATCCATTATGCTTCTAAATTACTTGATTCTGCCCTATGCAATTATAGTGTAACTGAGAAAGAGATGTATGCTATTATATTTGCTTTGGAAAAGTTTAGACCTTATTTACTATGAACACATGTGATTGTTTACTCTGACCATTCGGCTCTAAAGTATCTTTTGAAAAAGATAGAATCAAAACCTCTATTGCTTAGGTGGATGCTTTTGTTACAAGAGTTTGACTTAGAAATTAGAGATAAGAAGGGTGCTGACCACCTCAGTGAATTGTTCCTAGAGATGATTGGCTTTTAATCACTGAATTCTTTTCTGATGAACAACTCCTTTCAATGCATCATGTTGAAACTCCTTGGCATGCTGATATGGTTAATTATTTGGTGACTAGCACATTCCCTCCTACTTTGTCTAAAGCTCAAAAAGAAAAGATTGAATCTGATTGAAAGTACTACTTTTGGATTGATCCTTACTTGTGGAAATCGTGCTCTGTCCAAGTAATTAAGAGATGTGTAGACAAATCTGAATATGCTTCGATTCTTACTTTCTATCATAGTCTTGAAAGTGGAGGACATTTTGGTCCTCAAAGGACTGCTCATAAAGTTCTTGAATGTGGTTTATATTGGCCTACAATTTATAAAGACGATGCTTATGTGTTTTGTAAGTCTTGTGAACGTTGCCAAAAGATTGGAAATTTGTCTAAAAGGAATGAGATGCCTCAATCTGGTATTTTAATATGTGATATCTTCGATGTATGGGATATAGATTTTATGGGCCCTTTTCCCTCCTCTTTTGGTAAACTTTATATTGTTCTCGCTGTTGACTATGTAACTAAATGGGTAGAGGCAAAGGCTACAATAACTGATCATGTTAAAGCAATGGTGAAGTTTATTAAGAGTCGTATTTTTAATAGATTTGGCATGCCTAAGGCTATTATAAGTGATAGAGGGACTCATTTTTGCAACAAAACATTTGGTGCTTTGCTTGAAAAATACCATGTGAACCATAGAGTAGCTACTGCATATCACCCACAGACTAGCGGACAAGTGGAAGTGTCTAATAGGGAGATCAAGTCTATTCTATAAAAGATGGTCAACCCAAATAGCAAAGATTGGAGTCTACGACTAGGTAATGCGTTATGGGCATATAGGACTGCATATAAAACACCCCTAGGCATGTCTCCTTACAGACTTATTTTTGGGAAATCTTGCCACCTACCTATAGAAATTGAACACTAATCTTTTTGGGTAGTGAAGCAATGTAACCTAGATTATGATGCTGCTGGAAAAGAAAGAAAATTACATTTACTTGAATTAGAGGAATTAAGTCTCGAATCGTATGAAAATGCTAAAATTTATCTGATAAAATGATAGCTAGGAAATCTTTTCAAGTTGGCCAGAAAGTTCTTTTATTCAATGCTCGGTTGAAATTGTTTCCTGGAAAATTGCAAACCAGATGGTTTGGTGCCTTTGTTATTAATAATGTGTTCCCTCATGGTGCAGTGGAAATAAAATATTTTGGGACTAACAAAACTTTCAAGGTTAATGGCCACAGGTTGAAGCCCTTTTATGATCAAGCATATGTGAAGATGATCGAAGACATTTTATTTTAGGAGATTTGATAGAGAGTTGAGTACGTCGAGCCAACGACGTGAACCAAAGGCGTTGCTTGGGAATTAACCCAAGAATGATTTTATTGCTGGACTTGATATTTTTTTTATGTTGTCGTTAATTGGCTTAGTAATCTCTCACAAATTTCCTGGATTCTTTTTTATACTTGCCCCTTATTAGATTGGTTATTTATGGTGCAGAATCTTTTGTGCCACTTCATTAATATTTCGACATATGCACGTTGCTGGAGCTTAGGACAGGCGTCAATCACGTTAGTTGACAGCTATTGGCAGATCGAACTGAGCCAACATGATGATAATAAGGCAGTGAGCATAGCTCACATATTCATCTAACCAGCTAAGTCCTTTCTTTTCAGTCCTACTTTTTTTACATTGGGGACAATGTTGATTCTAAGTAGGGGGTGAGAGTTAATACTTATGCTCTGAAAAAGAAAATCAGAAATTGTGAACTAAATTCTAGAATTGATGCTTGAAATTGAGTTGGTATAATGTGAGTTTTCTTGCTGGATATAATCTGCTGAAAATCAAGTTAAGTTATTCACAAAATATGAAGTCGTGAAAATATTGGGATATGTTCAGCTTTAGGGGAAGTGCTGCTGATTTTTCTTTGGAATTTTATTTAGTCATTAAAAAAAATTTATGTGCTTCTGTGTGCATTAGTATAGGCTTTTATTTGCATTTAAGTTAGGATTTCCACCTCTTAATTTCTTAAGGAATGACTATTAGTAAGTTGATAAGAAACTCTAATCTAACTTGTTTTGAAACAAAATAAAAAAATTGGAGATAAAAGATTTTGGGAATGTTATAATTGGAATATAATAGTCGAACTTGAGAAATTTATAATACAATTGAAAAAAATTATCTTGCTTCTCTTAAATAAGCTGGCTAGATAAATAGACCAAACGTTGTGAGCTTCTGAGCCTATTAGACTGACATATCTGCATTAGTCTCATTATTTTCTTTCTTGTGTGATAGTTCCTCAATGAAGTGTGGCTCTTGAACTTGACTTGGTACTCTTTGAGACTTTTGTGACAAATGTTATGAAGAAATGATTTAGGTGTCCTTTTCATTTTTTTTAGCCTCAGACATTTTCTTTCATATAATATTTTCATTTGTTTAGCCCTTTTGAGCCTTAATTTTTATTTACTTGCTAACCATACATTACAAACCTGCGGCCTCCAACATATGTTTACCCAAGCTTGGCTAAGGGGAGTTCATTACAATGACGGTGAAGAAATAGTGTGAAAAAAAAAAGTTGCAAAAAAATAGGAAAAGAAATTGAATGGAGAAGTGAAAAAAAAATCATATATGAAGATCAAAGAAAAGCGACAATGCTATGAAATATACATGGAAATGTTGTCGTTGCATTATTTATGGATGATATCGTATAGTTATGGCGAATGATACAATATGAATAAAAATGTGTAGTTGGAGTATGATGTTTGATGTATAAATGGAGTTTGTTATGACGGAAACATCTCAGGTCATATTTTTTTGCTCCCTTTAGCTTGGCTTTTTATTGATTCCATATTCCTAAATATTATTCCTACCCTTTAACCTTAGCCACGTTACAACCTTTTGAAAGACCTTTTGATCTTTATGCATTATGTCACTTCTAAGTGGAGAATTGAGACGATGGTCAAGATTAAAGAAATATACTTCATTTTGAGTTGACTTGGTTATAGGTGTGAATGAATATTATTTAACCCCAAACACATGAGAGTTGAGTGTTTCATTCAAACCTGTGAGGGTCTATTTATAGAACTTGATACGCAGACAAGTGTGAATTCATGCTAGATATTTTTGAGTTGTGAATATAACAATTTGTTCATGAAGTATTATGAGTTTTGATAGTTCGATTGTTTAAACACTAAGAGTATTACATCTCCACTAACATTTTCTCAATGTTTTTCTAACTAACTTAAAGTGTTTTAGTTTCTTGTAGCGTACTTATCTAATTTAGTTATTTCCGATAAAGAAAATTAAGGTGGTATATTAGGTCTTGCATTTAGTTTCTTTCTAATATCCATGTTTGCAAATTGGTTTAAAAACCTATGTTAATAAGGCTTTGGGGGTATGCCATCTGAAAATCCTCACGAGACCTTACTCATCCACTAGGGTAGCCTAAGCGTTTAAAGGGCTTGTTGCACGTGCTAAGTGCAATCGTGATTCCTACTACAGTGAGTTAGGTTTATTGCTTTCCTAGTATATCTTTTATTTTTATTTTAGTAGTGTTTTGTTCGAGGGTGACCAAAGGCTAAGTGTGGGGGAATTTGATATGCGCGTAATATGTTATATTTTTACTCCATAATTTTAGTATGATATTTCTCCTTTATATATTATTTCTATATTTTTACCGACTTTTATTAGTAGTGAGTTATTTATATCCATATTATATTTTATTGAATAAATAGCTTAAATAGTGTATTATTTTTGTTATAGGTACTTTACCATTTCCCATTGGAACAGGAAGACCACAAAAATAATCAAGGGAAGACAAATAGAATAGAAGAAGGAAGAAAGATATAGTAAAAGAAGACCAAAGGTTAAAAGCTCACTTCTCACGTGAGTTTTTGTGGAGCAAGAGAAGCAAGATAAAGCCCTTAGTCCATGTTTTTACTCTTCCCTCTCATACTGCAGCTAGCAAGAGAAACCAACTCTCCTATTTTCCTTCATCTACGCATAACACAAAAGATGAGATTTCATCTTCTACTCATCCAAATATTGTGGCAATTCTTATCTTGCTCTCTAATATATATTGGGGTATATATTACCCATATTCTCACGCCAAAAAAGAGGACGCACAATTTTTAGCCAAGAAATCCGTGAGTTGAGCAGTTGCAATCAAGTTAGGAGTTGGTAATTAGCAAGTGATGACAGCCATTGGAGGGAAGCTTAGTCTCAAATCCAAGGTCAAGCAAGAGCTACGGCGAAATGCGGGGTCGAAGCCGAGTTTATTCGGGTGTTCTTGAGCACATATTAATGAGTTCTTCTCTTACTCAATTACTCTAATTTTATATGTTCGTGTATTTTTGAATTACCATATTATTTTGGTTGGGTTTTTTGTATGAAATATTGATTGAGATTTTACATTCTACTTGAGTTTTTATTCCTTACTTAATTATTAATTAGGTTTGCTTATTTATTCATTGTCAAATTACAGTCATATGTTTTGGTTATTATCTTTCATTATGTATGATTGTGTTTTATTGCTAATTATATGATTTAGCTTAGTTTAGATCGTATAAGGAGTAGCACTTAATTTATATTGAGCATGCGATCATGGTTATAGTATAGATTAGGAAGTAAACTCAATATAATTAGTCTAAGCATTTCTGTGATTAGATTAATTAGGACTAATGAAGTCTCTAGTTTCTAATGCGGCCGAATTCTAAATTATACAGGTTGCGATCATATTTGTGTAAGTTAGAGTGGTTTAGAATCGATATGGCTTAGTTCATAATTGATTACGACTAAGGGAGTACAGGGAGTCTTTGTTACTAATGTCTCTACAGTTAGTCTAATAACTGAATTGGTCAAATTCTCGAGGTCGGTCATATTTTGTTATGAATATACTAAATCTGGTATGAGTCATGAAATTGATTTGGTTAAGTTGCGTCGTCACTTGTAGGTAGTAGATTAGTGTTACTTTTACTTAGTTCTATTCGTGAGTATTATCTTAAACCCCCCAATCTATATAAATAGTGTAAATAATGGTGTAGTCTAACTTATTTATGTGACTAATATTATTTTTAGTTAAACTTTGAGTTTAGGGATTTAGTAGTCTCTCTGTGGGATCGACCATTTGTTACCCTTTTACTACTTGTTAATATTTTTGAAGGTCTGAGATAGGTTTTTAATTTAATACCGTAAACGACACGTATCAAGCACGCATGGGGTTATTTTCGCAGAAGGATATTTCCAGCAAAACTTTTCTACTGATACTCTTAGTTTTACTTTTGGTTATATGGGATTTGGAATATTGATTTGGGGCATAATGCTTCCACCTTGTAACAAGTTTAAATTACTACTGTAGAGTTTTCCGCTGCTTACTTTTGATAAGATTGTTTTGGTCGACTATGAAACTTTAATTCCCATAACGTTGTTCAAGGAATGAAATTATTTATGAAGTTTATTTAATTTATGTGAGCTTCTAACTACCATAGACTTGCGTTTCACCGCGACGGTAGCACTTCCAGCTTTCTTTTTAGGAAAGTGATTTTCGGGGTATTACAATTAGGGTTAGCACATCGGCTTGACTTGGAAATGGGCTAGGAATAAACTTTAGATTGGACCTACATGGGCTTCACATAGACTAGGTTCACATAAAGTTGCAAATGGGCCTAGATTTTGACATGAGCTAGACTTACCTGTGCCTAAGATGAAGGCACAGACTCTAACACACATGAGCCTAATATGAATGCGAGTGGACTTGCATTAGGTTGATTGTATTTGGTTGATTAGACTAGGTTGATTGGACTTGGCTTAGAAGTTTAGAAATTCACATAGTTTTTTTTAAAGGACCCCTTTTTTTAATCTTTTGTTGGAAAAAATGATGATTATTGATGATGGGTTAATTGCGAAAAAGATTTATATTTGATGATGATAAAAGGACCAATTTCAAAGATGATTTTTTTTATTAAAAAAAGGATAGGATGATGATAATTTTTTTTGAAAGAGATAGGATAGAAGAGGGTAGGATTGATTTTGAAAAAAGATTTTTTTTTAAAAGGATAAGATATGATAGGATAGGATGATGCATGACTACTCAAAACTCTATCATAATCACTTATCTAGATGGACTCAAAAAAGATAGACTCAATCTTAGATGAAATCCGTGGAAATGATTAATTCTTATCTTTGAATTAGGTGATTTTTATGTTGAAAAGGTTGGCGTCAAGTGATTATGAATTAATGATAATGCAAATAATCAAAACCGGAAAATAACGCATCAAAATGGCAACTACGCTTGGCGCTATAGTGATGTGTGCCACGCAGCCTTGTTGCACGCCACACATGACGATGTGTGTGGCGCAAGTAACGTGCGTGTCACGATAGACTGTTGCGCGTCGCATACATTACTCGGCGATGCAGTTTTTTAGTTTTGACAAATTATTGGTCATTTTGATGTTTTTAGACTACTTCGAGGGGAAAGCATGTTGAACATAACAAACAATCAATCATTAATGTCAAATAGGCAAGAAATATTATGCAGTTCCAACCTAATGTCAAGATCTATGTTTGATACTATAGTCAGGCTTAGTATAGGCTAAAAAAAGGTCTATGAATAAGAGATTGTTCCCATGCTTCGTTTCTTTGCTTAAAAAAATGGCTACTTGTAAGCCACACTCCCATCTCAAGTCAGGAACAAGAGAGCGATGCCATGGTTGATATATGCCTAAGATCCAACACTATCGCTCAGGAATATTTTTGGAGAGACAAGGCGTAAACTCCCCAGTATAGTGGCGTTGAATGAATAGCCATGCATATGCAAAACTGTAATGTTATTTAAAGGCATAAAATAATTATGAATCGAATGTTTCGTGTTTCACTCACTCATTAAAAATTAAATTGAATCCTCCCAATGAAGTCGCCAAATCGTAAGCATATTTTTATTGCCTACGCAAGATAAGCGCGTATTTGAGTACCTCATAGTAAAGGTTTCTCAGTTTTGAAACTCGTTCGAAAAAGAAGTCGCCAACAAATCTTAAAAGGAAGACTCAAAAAACTTATTGGGTTTTTGAGAAACCATATGGACAACTTAGAGACTTATTTAATGTAGATTTCTCCGTGATGACTTCATAATTTGTCAATGAAACAAAGATTGAGTTCGTGGGTGAAGGTACGAATATGATCATGAATCAAATTCGCTCCTTTTTGGCCTCTACTTAATATGATTCATGTCTAGTTTTATGTAAACAACCAAGCAATATCTTCATGCATTCTAAAATTTAATTTATGTTTGTTTATTAAATAAGTAAAAGACTAATTTTTGGTAATATGTTATTTACGCAATCTAATTTCTCAGAACCTAATCCAATTATCCAAACTATCTGACTTTAATGTTGGAACATTTATTTAGGTCTTTGATTAGCAAAAATCAACATATGAGGTGATGAAATAAACATATAAGCACAAATAAAATATATAGAAATGAAAAAAAAATAAGATTGAAGGTTAGAATATACAAGAACACATGAATTTCTTGAAGATCTACATCATGAAAGAATGCGTTAGTAACTTCAAGAAATTAAATAGGAATTGAAATATTATGGATCCTGAGGAATTGTACCTTTGTCGCCTGGGCCTTATGTAACGATCCCCAAGTGGAGTAATCTTGAAGTTTGGATGAAGGTTGAATGGAAATTGAAGTGTGTAGGAATATATTTTAAAGTATTTGATAGTGCTTAAAGTGATTTTTGTCGTTGGGAGTTGTAGAGACATAATCGTGTCTTCCCATTTAGTACCCTATGATGACTAATACCCCGCTCAAAAATAAAATGTTTTAAGCCCAAAACCATTTTCTAACTCTTTTTATTAACCCATTTTCGAAAACCTTTTTGATAAATAGTTTTATTAAGCCCACTTTCTAAAACATTTTAAAATAACTTTTTAAAAGTCTGTTGTAGCCTAACATCTACGGCTCCTTTAAAGACACTTGGGCTCATCAGAGCCGTACATGTGTCCTCTCTTAATAAATAAGAGAAAAAAGGTTTAACCCTTGGGTCATATTCAGTTGGGAGAAAAGGCTTACTTTTCTGGCCCAAGAGATAATCAGAACCCAGCACCTTGGAGGTGGCTGCAAGTGAGTGGTTGATAAACCCTCACAAATCATGGCCTGCCACGTGTCATGATCTGATTCCTTAGCCAATCAGATGCCACTGTTCTAGGGCAGTTTTTAAGGTTAGCTGTCATCTTGCTATCACTATAAATACCCCTGAAATCTGGAGAAAGATCATTCAATGCAAACAGTGCAAAGTTACTCTGTAAAATTACTCTCTTACTTTCTCTCTCTAGATCTACTCTCTCCTTACAAATCCTGATATCAGACTTAAGCTTCGGAGGGGGAACCACCACCCAAACCTCCAGGGTGGGTCCCTTTTTGCAGGTTTGGGAACGAAGCCGAGGCTTGGACCAAGCAGATTCAGCCATTGTTGCACAAGTCTCCAAGTGAAGAACATCTAAGGAATACTAGTTTACTTGCTAGACAAGAAAGTTCAGCCTATAGCTTACTTGTTGGACAAGAAGACTAAACATTTGGTGCCGTCTGTGGGGAGACGCAACGATGACTGACTGTCAGTTTTCCAATGTGGCTAGAAATCAAAGTTTTCAGGTCAATGTCGAAGACACAGTAGATCATGAGAGACCGCCTCGAGGAAGGGATAGACCCCCCTCCATCATCAATGTCCCTGGACAAAGCCAAGAGCCTGTTATACAGGAGAATCTTGAACGTCCAGTGACTGTTGCCCATCTGGAGAACGTCTTGAATGATTTTCAGACTAAGATGGCAGCAGTCGTCCAGGAACAGATCAAGAGCAACATGCTGTTTTTCCATCTTAACCCTGAACCAACTGCTAACAATCTAGCTCCTCTTAGGGACATTCCCAAGAAAATCGTCCAGGTCCTAGTCGAACTTTTCGTCAGGAACCCTCTAGGAGGACGGCCAGAGGAAAGCAGCCAGAAGGCAGTGAACAGCGAAGGAAGATGGACTGGCACCTGGTGGTCTGGACCCAGGATCAGGTTCGTCCAAACGGGCGCCGAATGGAAACAGATGCCAGGGAGTATCTAGAGGCGAAGAAAGCGGCTGCATTACAACGGTCGGCGACAGGTTCTACACCATATTTGAAGGACCCTCCTTTGAGGTTGCCGTCCAAAACGGAAGGACGAAGTTTAAGCCTCTCTCTTGCTCATCCAAGACAAGAGAGGACGGTGGTTCAACCCATAGTTTATAGACGTCCAGCCCCTGCAAACACTTCATCTAATCCTGTGATAAAGGAATATCGCAAGGAGTTCGTACCCATCGAGGGACAGTTGGGAGCCCTTCGGATTAACTGGTCCACTCCATTCTCGGCCAGGATCATGGAGGCGCCCCCATTCCCAAAGGTTAAACTCCCAACTATAGAACCTTTTGATGGAACAACAGATCCAGACGATCACCTATCCGCTTACAAGCATCAGATGTACGTCCAAGGAGTGGATGATGTTACGTGGTGTAAGAACTTCCCAGCAACTCTGAAGGGAGTAGCACAGAAGTGGTTCAACAATCTTCCACCCAATTCAGTCAACAATTTTACTGAACTCAGTTTCTTATTTACTAGTCACTTTGTTGCCAATAAGCAAGAGCAAAAAACAAGCATGCACTTGGGTAAGGTCGTCCAAGGACCTAAAGAAGCTCTTAGGAGTTTTGTTAAGAGATTCAATCTAGAAGCCCTTTAGATTCAAGATCTTAATGCAGGGGTGGCCTTTGACGCCTTTATAAGAGGACTAAGGCCAGGAAGTTTTAAGTTCGATCTTGTTAAGAAGAAAATCATCACTCTTGCCGAGGCATTAAGGGAAGCCAAAGCATTTATACACGCCACTGAAGTATGTGCTGAGGCAAAGCATCCCGAGTCCAAGAAGCCTGAAGAGGTTGCTCAGCCAAAAAAGAGCAACCCCAAAAAGGCCGAGACTTGGGCAATTACCTCAACCACTACTTCATCCAGAAGAAGCAAGAGAAAGGAATATGAGCCTTCTTCATCCAACCCCATCGAATTCAAAGAAGGACCAATACTCCATTCTCATGGAGATAAAGGACCAATATGAAATTGAAGGCTCCGCCGAGATGAAGACTCCTTACGTAAATAGGGACAAGAGCAAATATTGTCACTTTCACAAGGACTGCGGTCATGAGACCAATGAATGCAAGCACCTAAAGAGGGCTTTGGAGGATCTTGCTCGAAAAGGAAAGATGAACTCCTATTTACCTCAAGGGGGAAGGAAGTTTCAGAGGAAGGATGATCGACAGACTAAGAAGAAAGAGAGTGAAAGCACGGACGAGGATGTTGTCCTTGTAATTTCAGGAGGGTTTGCTGCTGGAGGACCAACCAATAGAGGGCATAAAAACTATCTCAGGGAGCTCGGCCAAGTCTTACTAGCTGATCAGACTAAGGCCGAGCCCTTCCCAAAAGTGGTAGTTAGTGAGCAAGATCGGGGGAAGCTGAGAACTCCCCATGATGACCCTTTGGTTGTAGAAATGAAGATAGCAAACTTAAGAGTAAGAAGAATTCTGATTGACACCGGAAGCTCAACATACATCATTAGCGCTGATTGCTTGTCCAGATTGAAGTTTGATGAAAAGAACTTGATTCCCGTCCACCATCCCATCATTGGGTTTGGGGGAGGAATCATTCATCCTATGGGAACTGTTACTTTGCCCGTCCGAGTGGGAGAGAAGGAGACCTCAAGGACTCTGTTTATCAAGTTCTTGGTAGTCCGAGATTTGACAGCCTACAATGTCGTACTTGGACGGCCAACTCTGAATCATGTTAAAGCTGTAATAGTCACTCACTTGATGCTTATGAAGTTTGAGTGTGATGATGGCAAAATTGGCTGCTTGTATGGAAATCAGCAGGCGGCTAGGGAATGTTACCTAACTACCCTCAAGCCGTCGTCATGGACAGCAGACAATGAAGACCAGACGAAGATCGGTGGCGAAAGGAAAACGTCTGAAATTGGGAAAGTTAAGACGAGAGTTGCTGGCGAAAGGAAAACGTCTGAAATTGTAAGGGACCAAGTGGCCTCGTTGAAAATGGCAATTGAGAGTCCTCAGACGTCTATCGCTCCCTCCAGGAAAACGTCTGAACTTCTCCCCGGCAAAAAAAGGAAGTATGAGCTCGTCAAGGAGGAGCCATCCTCGTCTGAGGAGGTGATGGCTATTATGGGGCTGGCACAAGAACGACCAGAGCCGGTGGAAGCTCCAGAAGATGTCTGCTTGGATGAAGCTCGTCCAGAAAGAACCCTCAAGATTGGGTCTTCACTCTCTCCGGATTTGAGAGGCCTTTTAATCAGTTTGCTGAAAGAATTTCAAGACGTTTTTGCTTATTGTGTTGAGGAAATGCCTAGAATTGATCCAAAGATAGCCGTCCACCGGCTTAATGTTGATCCAAATTTAAAACCTATTCGCCAGAAGAAAAGGCATTTAGGACCGGCCAGGAATCAGGCGGTCGACCAGGAAGTTCAGAAGTTGTTGGAGTCAAAATTCATCAGAGAAACCTATTATCCAGAATGGATAGCAAATGTGGTCATGGTGCCAAAGCTTAATGGCACTTGGAGAATGTGTGTGAACTACACTGATCTCAACAAGGCTTGTCCGAAGGACAGTTTCCCTTTGCCTAAGTTGGATCGTCTAGTAGACTCCACAGCCGGCCATGCTCTGTTAAGTTTCATGGACGCCTACTCAGGTTTTCATCAAATCCCCATGTGGTTAGAAGATCAAGACAAAACGTCCTTCATTACTGAGAAAGGGCTGCATGGATGGCTAAGGATGCCTTTTGGCCTCCGTAATGCCTCGGCCACCTTTCAAAGATTGAACAATACTGTCTTCCAGCCGCAGTTGGGAAGAAACATGGAAGCATATATTGATGATATAATAGTCAAGAGTCGGCAAGAGGAAGGTCATGTTGGTGATTTGAGAGAAACTTTCGAAACTTTTAGAAAATACAAGCAGAAATTGAACCCCAGCAAATGTGTCTTTGGAGTCTTGTCCGGGAAGTTCTTAGGTTTCTTAGTAGATCAGAGGGGAATAGAAGCCAACCCTGAAAAGATTCAAGCTATTCTAGACATGAAATCTCCATCAAAGATAAAGGAAGTCCAGCGTTTGACGGGTTGCTTAGCTGCCCTTGGACGATTCTTGTCTAAATCAGGCGACAAATGCCATCACTTTTTCGCTACTATCAAGAAGAAGGCCAAGTTTGAGTGGACAGTAGAAGCTGAGCAAGCGCTTCAGCAAGTCAAAGACCACCTTCGTCAGTTTCCTAGGTTGGTCAGCCCAGCCGAGGGGGAGAAACTGTTTGTATACTTGGTTGTGTCCACTCAGGCCGTGAGTGCTGTTCTGTTGGCGGAAATAGAGTCTATACAAGTTCCAATATACTTTATGAGTCATGTGCTCAAGGATGCGGAAAATAGGTACACTCCAGTTGAGAAGTTTGGTTTGGCCCTCGTCATGGCCAGCAGAAAGTTAAGGCCCTATTTCTTGGCTCACAGTATTCTCGTCTACACTGACCAACCCTTGAAGCAGGTTTTACAAAAGATGGAAGCCGCCGGACGGATGTTAAAATGGGATGTTGAGCTTTACATGTTCGATATATCATTCGAACCAAGGAAAGCCATTAAGGGGCAAGCCTTGGCAGATTTTATAGTTGAGCTTACTCGGCCAGCAATAGAACCAGTATTTGATCCAGCTGAAGGGAGGAAGCATTGGACGCTCATGGTTGATGGATCGTCCACTGTAAATGGATGTGGGGCAGGAATCATTTGTCAATCTCTAGAAGGAGACAGGTTTGAATATGCACTAAGATTCCAATTCCAAGCGTCCAATAACGAAGCTGAATATGAAGCACTTCTAGCTGGAATCAAGATGTGTAAAGCGGCAGGAGCTCTGGAAATTGAGGCCAAATCGGACTCTCTCCTGGTCATCAGTCAAGTCAATGGAGACTTTGAATGTAAAGAAGCATCGATGGGCAAATATATGCGTCTGATCAAGGATGAGATTAAGCCCTTGAAACGTTTCGTTCTCGACCAAGTACCAAGGTCAGAAAATCATCAAGTAGATGCTCTCTCAAAATTGGCCAGCTCGGCTGAAGGTGATGCACCAAGAACAGTGTTTTGGGAAGTTAAACCCAAAAAGAGTATTGACCAAGAGCAAATCATGTTTCTTAGCCGAGGGGCAGTTTGAATGGAGCCTATAATAGAATATAAGAAGACGGGACGGCTGCCTTCAGACCCTGTAGAGGCCAAGTATGTGAAGGCTCGAGACAAATGGTTTGAACTGTGGGATGAGACCCTTTATAAGAAATTATTCAATCGTCCTCTCCTCAAGTGCATCACCAGGGAAGATGGCATAGGGGTTCTCAAGGAACTCCATGAAGGAGCTTGTGCATCTCACATTAAGGGAAGAGCATTGGGAGAAAAGGCTTTAAGGACGGGGTATTTCTGGCCTACCTTAAAGGAGGATGCCCTCGTCTATGCAAGGAAGTGCGACAGTTGTCAGAAGCATGGGAATCTGCATCAGAAGCCGTCCAACTACTTAAGCCCCATCTTGTTCCCTCTGCCCTTTGCCAAATGGGGCATGGATATCTTAGGACCTTTCCCTGTGGCCGTTGGGCAAAAGAAGTTTGTGATAGTAGCTGTGGACTATTTCACTAAATGGATAGAGGCTAAAGCCATGCGAGGTATAACAACGAGCGACGTCAAGGGCTTTATTTGGAAAAATATTATAACTCGTTTTGGCATGCCACAGTCCATCGTCTTTGATAATGGTCCACCGTTCGAAACGCCTAAGCTGAAAGATTGGTTGGCAGAAAGAGAAATCAAAGCTCACTTTGCTGCAGTCGCCCACCCACAAGCCAATGGGCAAGTAGAGTCCTTCAACAAGATTCTATCCAATGGAATCAAAAGGAAGTTGGATAATGCCCAGGGACAATGGGTTGAAGAACTACAGCTAGTCTTATGGTCCATCAGAACAACCGCAAAAAATTCTACAGGGGAAACACCCTTCATGTTAGTCTATGGCACTGAAGCCGTCTTGCCCATTGAAATAGAGGAACCCACCCTGCGAGTCATGCTGTACACGGAAGATGCCAATTGGGCTGCATTGCGCACGGCTTTGGATCAAGTACCAGAAGTCAGGTGCAATGCCTTGCTAAGAATGCAATTGTACAAGCTGCGAATGGTTCGGGATTTGAACAAGAGAGTCGCTAGACGATCGCTCAAGGTGGGGGATCTGGTTCTAAGGAAGATGAAGGCGGTTGGACGAGCTAAAGAGCTGGGGAAACTAACACCAAATTGGGAAGGACCTTATCTGATTGTCCAAGAGGTGCGAAGCGAAACTTTTCGTCTTCAAGATCTGGATGGACGACCAATACAGGGCACTTGGAACTCAGACACTCTGAAGAAGTACCACGTCTAACTAAGTTAAGCGCCAGGAAAATGGCCAGTAGTTTGTAATCACTCCAAAGTGCCACGGCACATGCAAGAGAAAAAGAATTGTATACATGTATCTTGGTATTTAGTCAAGCAAAATTCATATAATACAATTCCTGCTTTCTTATCGCCTTTGTTTACTTTTGCCAAGTTCATTCACTTTGGGGCATTGAATTAGTTATTAGTCTAAAAGTGACAATAACTTGGACAAAATTACAAAGAACAATAGAGCGTCAAAAATGCTCACTTCTCTACCGAACATCACTCACTCAAAGAGAACGGCCACAATGTAACAACCTAAAGGTTAACAACACATAAATGGCCAAAAAATTGATAAAATCTCTAGTAAGAGAAACGTCAAAATCTCTAAGAGAAAGCTGACCTGAAATAAGCCCTTAGTAAAGGATACTTACTTTCAAATACACGGTCAGCTAAGTAGTAAAGACCCTAGTAAGGAATCACTACTTCCTGACGAGTGTTGCTCCCTCAAGGAAGCCGGCTAAGACATGGTTTGAACATATATCTAAAGCTCGTCCTTAGCAATTTCAGCAGGCTTGGCCAAAGCTGGCCGCTCTCCTTCTTGGACCATGACCCGTCTAAGCCCAAGAAGGGGGGGATATGACAAGCCTATAGGACGAGCTAAAGAGAAAGGTCGTCCAAAGACCGAGACGAACTAAGCAACGGGATGCCACGGTAACGGTTCGCTACTTCGGGACGAGTGTTGCCAACTCGAGAAAACGGCTAAAAGTGTGGCTCGTCCATAAAACCGATATGTATTGGCCTCTTTCCCTCTTGGGGCAAGGCTCGTCACGAATGTGCAGACCGTCCAAAGATCCAGGACGAGTCTCGTCTTGCACTTGGCAATATTTTGGAAGGATTATCGACCGTCCAAAGTCAAGGATCAGGATTGACAAGCTTACTTTATTTAAATTTTGTAGACCGTCCAAAAAGCCAGGACGAGTCTCTTTTTGTACTTGGCAATAATTTGGAAGGATTATCGATCGTCTGAAGACAAGGACGATGCTCTTTCTTTAAAAAAGTATGTAGATCGTCCAATATTCAGGACGAGGCTCATTCTATACTTGATAAAAATTGAAGTGCAAGAAAAGAAAGGACAAGCAATTGGTAAAAAGTTTCTTCATATATTCCTGGCAAAAATTTACAGCTTAAGATTGGAAATGACAAAGCTACGGCGGCATACAAGCCAATAAACTTAGGAAAATAAACCTAAAACTAGGCATCATCTTCAGTGTGAGTTTCTTGACCGTCTTCAGGAATTTCTTCCTCGACCACAGCCTCATCGTCCGAGTCTAAGAATTCCGGAGGCTCCTCGGCACATACCATGGCACGATGAACGCTCTGTTGATATTCAAGACGGCGAACCAAGCTGGGAACCTCACTAGGCTCAGCCAACATCTCAAAAGCCTTGACGGCCCAGTCTTTGGACGTCTCGATGACTTGGGACAAGCCTTCTTTAGCGTCGTCAAAGGCCCTGGCCGCTTCCATCTGAAGGCGGGCATTTTTGCCCCTTAGGATGATGTTCTCCCTCCTCAGTTGGACGGCGGCTAGAAGAGCAGCATCCCTTTCACCCTTCAACTCAAAAAAAAGCATCTACGACCATTTTCAAGTAGTCTAGCTCCTTGTATAGCTGGTTGATGGTAACAAGATAGTTCTTGTTTTCGGATTCCAGGAGTGCCGACCTCTTCTCCAAGGCCTCCAGCGATTGGAGATGGAGAGTGTTAGCCATCTCAATATCATGGATAGCCTTGTCCCCAACCGTCGTAGCCAGGTGGTCGAGGTTCTTATTTTCCTTCCTTAGCTCCCTCGCCCACTCTTCAGTCAGCATACTGCGTACAAAGAGCTGAAAGATTGAAGATAAAATAAGTCATTAGACGAGTATTAAACAAAGCAATTTTGTACAAGTATAAAACAAAAACGGCAGAAAATTATACTTCAGCAGCAAGTTGGGACATATAGCCCACATGCCCGGCTGATGCTCCCCTTAACCCTTTAATATAGGATTAAGGGTAGCATTTGAAGAGCTCCTGCTTAAGCCGATCTTTTTCTACCTTCGACATTTTGGCAAAAGCAGGAGAAGACTCCTCGTCCGAGTCTATGGTGGGAGTAGGCCGAGGGTAAGCGGGGCCTTTGCCCTTATCTCGAAAGAGGGGGAGTCAGTTATCTTGATGGGAAAGACGATGGCTTGTCTATTGGACGGACTCATGGACCGTCCGCCGACCCGCACCGTCCTAACTATATTTGGATAATACGACTCACCAGATGAGATGGAGGCCGTCCTTACAGCTAGGGGCATATGCGAGACCAGCTTCGCTACCGAGCCGCTGAAGCCCGGGTAGTTCTCAGTAGTCGTCTCTAGCTCCGGAATAACCAAAGCCAAGGCTGACTTTGGTCTGACTTCAGCAGAGTCCATAGGCAAAGCGTCCAACTGACCAGCAGGGTCAGAACTCTTCTCCCCCTCGGCAGGGACAATAGCGGAAGGCTCCTCTTTCAGGACCTTGTCTTTAGGGGGAAGCATGGCTTTTTCTCCAACTCCACCAGCCGGAGTAGTCTTCTCCGTCCTCTTTCTTGTAAAGCTCTTAGGCTTTTTTGCTGGAGGCTGGTCCGCGGCCGTTGTAGGCCTCTTCTTAGACGAGGATAACTTCCCAGGCGGAAGATTGTTGGTAGGGGCATTTTTCTGCAAAAAATGAGCAAGTTATCATACTGGTCGTCCAAAGAGCAAAAGTTATAGACTATTCATAACGCTTCAGACGAGAATCACCCAAAGAAGGAAGACGTCCTAAAATGGACACCCCCCTTTTCCTAAGGGAACCTCGTCCAAAGTAATTTTCCTCGCAGACGAAGGTGATACAAAGAAGGAAGCCGTCCCAAAGTGGACGGACTAAAATAATTTCCGTCTAAGGACAGGAAATCAACTCTTCGTCTAGTATTGGAACTCAAAGTTCCTCAGATGAGAAGGGCCCAAAGAAGGTGGCCGTCCAATCATGGACGCCTTCCTTCTTCGGATGATTCTCGTCCAAAGAAAATGAAAACCGACTTGGACGAGCCCAAACGGTACTCGTCCAAAGCTGATCAGAATCTCAGACGAGAAGGGCCCAAAGAAGGTGGCCGTCCAAGCATGGACGCTTTCCTTCTTCGGATGATTCTCTTCCAAAGAAAATGAAAACCGACTTGGACGAGCCCAAACGATACTCGTCCAAAGCCGATCAGTGTCTCAGACGAGAAGGGCCCAAAGAAGGTGGTCGTCCAAGCATGGACGCTTTCCTTCTTCGGGTGATTCTCGTCCAAAAAATGTAAATCGACTTGGACGAGCCCAAGCGGTACTCGTCCAAAGCCGATCAGCACCTCAGACAAAAATGGCCCAAAGAAGGTGGACGTCCATTCTTGGACGCTTTCCTTCTTTGGTTGATTCTCGTCCAAGGGTTGGATGTAAATCCTTGACGAGTCATAATGATCCTCGTCCAAAAAAAAAAAAAAATTATTTTACCAGTGTTTGACCCTTTTCTCGTGGTTGCTCTTGGCGAACTCCTTCCATAAGTTGTCCGTGAATTTAGACATGCTTATATCTCCCGTCCAAGAAGCCTTGAGACGTGTTTACGGCGAGTCCGCAAAAAAGAAATGAAACGGGGTTAGTCCGATATGGACTATGGACGAGGAGTTTTACTTGGGGAATTTGAATGTATACCTCTATCTTCGGCCAACCGCAGTTGGCAAGGCGACCAAGAAGTCGTCATTGTAAAACATTTCTTTAAAGGGTATCCAGTTAGCTGGCCCCTTAAAAGATCGCTGGCCGGGCCTGGAGTACTCCTTTATTCTGAAGTACTCCACAACCTCTTCGTCGAAGTTGTCCTCCAACTCCAGCCTGGACTGCTTCCGCCCAGTATTCGTGACGGCGCGATTATAAAACCGATAGCCCTCAGTGGCGTAGTCGTTGGCCGCCCGTATGAAGATGAAGTCCGGTTTCCATTCGTGCATCTTCGACGGTTTGCCCCAGGCAGTCATAAAGCCGGGACGATTGCAGATGCTGAGCCATGCCCCGTCCACGGCCCCAGGTACCTTAGCCGCATAGTGAATATGGGTAAAGGCTTGGAGGGAAAGAGTCAGGCCGCGCAGCTCGCAGACGGCTATGAAAGTTAGTACATTGTACCAAGCGTTAGGCGCCAGCTGATTATGATAGATGTTGTAGTATTGCAGCACTTGTTCTATAAAATCGTGGAAGGGGAACCTTAATCCCGCGTCCAGGGCCAGCTTGTAGACGGCGAAGTGTTTCTTTAGGGCACTCAGAATCGTCGTGTCCTTATTTGGGATGGTGAAGGAGAAGCCCGGCATGGGCATGTAGGAGGAGAAATAACTAGGGTCTGGTCCTATTTTTTCTAACCATTTACGATTGACCAAAATAAAGGCGGGGTCAGAAAGTGGACCTAAGCGTCTTCTAATCTCAGACGAGGTAGTGGAGGCTTCGTCTGACTCTTCGGCAGCGTCAGATTCACTTCTATTATTATCTTCGCCGGTTTCCTCCATATTGACGTCCCTGCCAGAAGGACTGACCTCAGGGGAAGGAGGCCTGCCCAAAGGTTCAGCACTGAGGGCCCTCCTCACCTCATCTGGAACTCGTCCAGTAGATTCCTCCATGTCTGAACTATTTGAGGGGAGTATTACCTTTCGTCTTAGACGGGCCGTTTGCTTGACACGCGCCAGATTACCCTGCACAGGTAAAGACTGGGTCGTCTGACTTTCTCGGCCAAAACCACAAAAAAATATATACTCGACCAGAAGAGGCCCAACTCTAGAATGTGCCGAAGAAGAAGTATCGGTTCTAGGGTCAAGACAACCTCTTGGTCGGCTAGGATTATTTGACGAAGAAGATTCCGTTTTATTGATTTTCTAAGAAAAAATAAAGAATAAAAGAAAGAATAAAGAACAAAGAAAAGGTACCCGCTAAAACGCCTGGACGATTCGGTGAAGAAGGCTGAGACGGGGCGATCTCTCACTCTCTAGAAAAATTTGCAGAGCTTCTCTCTCTAGAAAAATTCGTTCAAGGTGTGAAATGATCTAATGTCCTCACTCCAAGGTTATATATAGGGGGGTAAGAAACCTCTGAAGCCGGTCAAGGATGACCGAAGAAAGGGTAAAACGGTCGATTATGACCGGTAAAACCCAGGGAAAGGTGCGTCGGTACCTTCATTTTGAATTTGAATAAAACTACCTTGGGTAAAAGGGTATTAATCGTCAGATGGGCCAACAGTGAAAACCCTTTTAGGGGTAAATGTTGTAGCCTAACATCTACGGCTCCTTTAAAGACACTTGGGCTCATCAGAGTCGTACACGTGTCCTCTCTTAATAAATAAGAGAAAAAAGGTTTAACCCTTGGGTCATATTCAGTTGGGAGAAAAGGCTTCCTTTTCTGGCCCAAGAGATAATCAGAGCCCAGCCCCTTGGAGGTGGATGCAAGTGAGTGGTTGATAAACCCTCACAAATCATGGCCTGCCACGTGTCATGATCCGATTCCTTAGCCAATCGGATGCCACTGCGTTTCTAGGGCGGTTTTAAGGTTAGGCCATAAATGCTGCTTTATCACTATAAATACCCGAAATCGGGAGAAAGATCATTCAATGCAAACAGTGCAAAGTTACTTTGTAAAAATACTCTCTTACTTTCTCTCTCTAGATCTACTCTCTCCTTACAAATCCTGATATCTGACTTAAGCTTCGGAGGGGGAATCACCAACCAAACCTCCAGGGTGGGTCCCTTTTTGCAGGTTCGGGAACGAAGCCGAGGCTCGGACCAAGCAGATTCAGCCATTGTTGCACAAGTCTCCAAGTGAAGAACATCTAAGGAATACTAGTTTACTTGCTAGACAAGAAAGTTCAGCCTAGAGCTTACTTGTTGGACAAGAAGACTAAACAAAGTCCATGTTTCGAAAACCTTTTAAAAATAGTTTTTATGAAAGCCCAATTTTTAAAACCCTTTTCTAGCCCAATTTAATTAATAGAATTAATTAATTAGTTTTTTTAATAAAAATATTTTTTATAAAATAATAATCTTTCCCCAAAGTGTTTTAAATACTTTTTTTATCTAACTATTTTCTTAAAATCTTTTAAATAAAAATCTTTTAGAAACCTACTAGATTTCGGAAACCTATTGCTACCTAAACCTACACTATGTATTACCCCTCCCCTCCATATATTGATTCACGCCTAATTTCTTTCGGCATTCACTCATCTCATGAGACCACCGCTTCACTCTCAATCCTCACGGCACACAAAAAACAATACATCTCCTCACCATAATCACTCGGCAAATTACAAAACTTCTACAAAACTAATCACTCGACACCTACACAACTCACCGCCTAATCTCACAAAGCTCTCATAATTCACGCCAATCATGAATCATCCAATCATCTATCATCATCACCTATTACCTACAGCTATCCCATCTGATTCATCATCAATCTTCATCATGATCATCTGTATACTCCACAAATAAATACTTGGAATATCTCACGCTTTCCCTCCACCTGCCAGGCTGCCACATAATACATCAATACCTTATTACTTCTTAATCACTTACGCATCATCATCAGTTCATCACCATTCATCCCCCTAAAGATCCTACATACTCCTAATACTCCATCTAATATAAAAACGCTGCAGCATCACCCGCCTAACACAAAAACGACACAAAGCACAATTGTTTTTTCGGGCTTGTTCATAATTCAATTTTCCAAGATCCGTACAAATCAACGACCCCGGACGGTGGTATAATTTCTGAGAGTCAACTAAATTAACAAAATTTATTTTTTTATTTATTTTTTATTTTTTTCTTGAAGTTACTAATATTCTATTCGTGATGTAGATTGTTAACGTATTCCTGCGACTATAAGTATTGTATATTATACTAACTCCCTGCAATACTTTCTTTTCTTATTTTTATTTATTATTGATGAACATATTATTATTTTTATGCCGGATTGCAATATTTATCACCTTGTATATTATTATTAATCAAGACCTAAATAATTGTTCTAACTAAATTAGATAACATGGACAACCTGCTAGGAACCCAGTAATATTGATTGTCTAACAACTTATCACTAAAAAAAATAGTATTTATGTGTTTTTTGAACCAACCTAGACTAATATTTTTTTTAGGGTGCATACAAATATTATGTGGTTATTCTTTTGCATAAATATTGCTATGAATCGTATTTAGTAGAGGTCAGCAATGGGAGACATGGTTTCTGACCGTGTTCGTACCCTCACCCCCGAACTCAATTTTTGGTTCATTGACCATCTATGGAGTCAGGACGGGGAAATCTTCATTGGATAAGTCACTAAGATGTCCCTACAGTTTCCTAAATATCCAATTAGGTTTATAAGTTTTCCTACTTGTTGGCGACTTCGAAAACATATTTTAATAAAACATATACGCGCTCACACCGTGTAGGCGAAATAAAACCACGCCTACAATTTGGCGACTTCACTGGGGAGGATTTTTTTTTAAAAAAGAAATTTTTAAATGAATGGGTGAAACATGAAAAATACGATTCATTCTCTTTTTATGCCTTTGAATAACATACTGTTTTGCATATGCATGGCTGTTGTTCAGCCACCATAAGGACAATCTACCTTGCCTCATTAGCACATGTTCTATGTGTGAGGTCACCCCGGGGGGTTTGCGCTTTGTCCTTCCAAAAAGCTTCCTGAGCGATTGTGTTGGATCTTAGTCTTACACGTGGCCACCTCTTTAAGTAGGGGTATGAAGCGTGAGATCAATCTCTTAGTCATGGACCCTTTCAGCCTTAACCTAAACCTGACCATAGTTGAATGCAGAACTGGACTTTAGGTTGAGAACTCTTGCATCCATGTTACTTGACATTTACGTGTGATTGCAATTTTTGCCTGCTGCTAATTTATTAACATATTGATATGCCTTGCGCCTAAAATTCGCGTCTAAAATAGATCGTCCGAACTTTCGCCAAATCGCCAATATGCATGCCAAAGAGCAGTGCGCCAAACGCATTTACTTGCGCCTGACGCACCATTCCCGCGCCAGATGCATAGCCTGCGCGCCGCGCACACTCAGTTGCGTGGCGTGCAGTCTATTCGTCCCATGTTTATTGTTACTTTGGCCATTGTTCCACGTCTAAAAAAAAACAAAACAAGTTGTCAATTTGCCAGTTGGTGTTAGTGTAACAGCCCGACCTTCCGAACAACTAACTAATATTAGGGAACCTTTAAGTAATCAAGCTTAAATTGAAAGGACGACAAAATTTATCTTCTCATCCTAGACGAGGGCACCATGAGCTTACACGACTATAACCTAGAATATATATTTGAATAAAAGTACACAACTCCAATATAATAACCCTTGATTTGTACCTAACATAATCACATCTCACATTCTTCTAAAGTACTTTACAATCATGAACCAAATAAGACCTTGCAATGATCCTTAAGGAATGCCCTTGCCATTGACTCAATCATGGACTATCTGATACCTGCAAAATCACTAAGAAGGAAATCTGCCCCCACCAGGACAGGTTCCGATAATAAAATCAGCGAAAGATGAGCACACATATCACACATTTCAGATAAAACATTAAGAATATAACACATAAAAGAGATAATTCACAACGTTCATACAACAAAGCTTAAAACCATTAGGATTAGGAAAAATTGATTTAATCGGCCCCAACTATGGGCGTCCTGACAAAAACAGTCCCAACTTCAGTGTTTTATTGTTCAGTTCCAACTTTTGAGGATCCTTTACACACGTGGTCCTTGCAGGTAACCAACCTGCTAATACAGGTAAACAGTTGTCACGTGCCTCACGTGACTTAATTAGTTAATAAAACCCTGATTTTTCCCAACACCGCTCCTTATACCTTCCTTTCTTGTTCTACGACAAAAGAACTTCAAATTTGCATTTCTCCTCCCATGGCATCACAACACTCATTTTCTCTCTCCTCTTCATCTCCTTTCCTCTTCATCGCCATTTTCGATTATTTTCTGCCGGCAGCGTTGCACTCGTCAAAGAAGACAAAGCAGGATTCTTTATCGAAGTTCCATCAATTGCGTCAAGAATTGCGCTGAACCCACATTGCCCACCAAGCTATCTCCAATCTCACCACTGAACAGCCAATATTCTTCCAATGAACCCAAGAAGCAGAAACTCGACAACCCATACAACAATAAGACATAATTCTTTGCTTCCATATCAAATTCAGAGAGGTGGATGTGGATGAAGCTGTAAATCTTTCTTCAAATATTGCCAAATTTCCCTAATAGGTGTTTGCAGTAACAAAATGTTAAAATCATTTGAATTTATGAGAAATTTGAGCGAAAACAAAAATGAATAAAAATTGAAGAATTTGTTGAACATGGGAGTGGGGTGGCAGGGAGGGGGAAGAGGAGGGGTGGCAGAGGAAGGGGTGAAGGAGGGAGGAGAGAGAAAGACTGAAAGAGGAGGAAGAAGAAGCAGGTGAAGACGAGGAGGGAGCTTGGCAATCGGCGCGATATTAATTCACTGCAGCACTGTTAATGGCGGTCAACCTCAAGAACCTTAAAATTAATGGCGGACAACCTGGGTAGCAACAACCTCAAAATTAATGGTGGTTGTTGAAGATTGTTGCAGTGGTTGTAGGTTTCGAAAGGTGAATGGAGGAGAGAGAGAAACTGGTGGTGGTAGGTTGTAGGGGTGGTGGCCTGGTGGGTTTTGAGTTAAATGAAAGAGAGAGAGGGGGGTGGCTGAATCGAAGAGATATGATGCAAAATTGAGGGTTTTATTTTTTGTGGCGAAGGGTCGGCAGGGGAGGGGGTTGATGGCAATGGAGAAGGAAGAGGAGTAGGAATGGGATGAAGGAGGGAGGAGAGAGAAAGAATGGGTTAAACAACAAAAAAAAAAGAGTAAAAATTGTTTTAAATATTGACCTCGTAAACTGGTCACTGGTTAACCTGGACCGCCACTGTAAAATACTCCTAAAAGTTGGGACTGAACAATAATAAATTGAAGTTAGGACTGTTTTTATCACGACGCCAATAGTTGGGACTGATTAAATCAATTTTTCCTTAGGATTAAACGACTTTTACATACTTCAAGTAAAGTACTTCGATTTCATATTCGGGGTGACAAGCATAACACACGAATGTCGAATATTCATGATTCAACCATTTGACACTAACCTACATATATGTTCACATGACTCTTAATCAACATAAGTAGTTTTTAAGCACTTTATTCAACAAGCAAAAAAAAATTATTACCCAAAGTGACCATAATAATGCGTCAGGTTGTGTATGAACTTGTATAACAAAACATTATTGTACACCATGTACCATGACTCACATGTCCAATAAAATTCTTAGTTCTCGTTCTTTAAGCATTTACATAATTTCAATCAATATATTTTTCATTGGGGAAAGTGGACACGATTAGAGAGGGGTCACCACGACCAACTATCTCTAAACTGTGGGGGTCGTCACCCTCCTATTTACCATATGCTTGCAAGACTTTCAAGACATGCCCCTAGCAGCTACGAGACACCACGCTCGCCTGCAACTGTTGTTCCTCACCATTCCACGGCTACTTTCCCCCATCGCTTTTAGTCCATTACACATTGCACATAGCAAGTTTATACCAATTTTCAGTTTTATTTATTACATCATTATTTCGAGTTCTTTTAGTAGAGATAAGTCATTTAAGAACATTGTGCTGAAGAAGTAGATATAGATCATACAATAAACTCCTACAAGGTTTACTTGATACACATAATTGGATAAAACTAACTTAACACTTAACAGAGATTGTGACTTGCGTAGAATAGTTGTTGTTGTTTGGGTTGTACTCTTTTACTAAACACTTGCGACTATTAATCACTTGTAAGAATAAATTAAGCTTTCAACTTGGAAAAACAAAACTGTTGAACAAATTTGGGATGTAGTTCTTCTCTTTATGTTTTTTCTTTAACTTCCATGAACTTGTCTAAATTGGATATAACATACTACAAGACATTTAAAATATTGACTAATAAGAGGTTTAGTAACGTCTTAAACCTTATGTAAAATCCTCATATGCTTTACAGTTAGAAAACATGACTAATACTTATAAAAGGTTGCTTTAAAAATAAGTGATTGGAAATATGTCTAATCTTCCGCAGGTTTAGCTTTTAGGAGTCATACATGTATGGTAAACATTTTCTCTTTCAGTTTCGATAAATCTGAAATTTATTTCTTTCAAAATCAGTATTAAACCTTCCTCTAAAACTCTGGAAATAAACATTAATTCTAAATACTAATCAAAATATTGTTCAGAAATTCCAAGAAATTCTCCTTACTTCCAATTTCTTTTAGTCTTATACTTCACATTAGTAAATGAATCCGTTAACCTTTATAGCTTACCTCTTTCCAATATTCATAAGAAGATATTCCTCAACTCAAATAGTATCACGCCCACCAAATATAATTTCTCGTAACTCAAACAATAGAGTTCCAATTTACTACTTGATATAACTTCGAACCATTACTTAGATCTGGGTCTTTTATATCACTAACATGACATTCGCATCTCAAATCTTATTCCCAAATATTCGAGGTTCATTGATCCCTGATGTGTCTTCATTTAGTCCATTGTATCACATACACATGATACTTAATAATGATCATAATAAACCATTAAATGACATTAACTCCAAAACTTACCTTGGATTCACTTAATCGCCATACTTAATGTTCTCACATAACAACTTATATTTGACTCCTCAGACACCCTCTAGTGAATAATTTAATTTAGTCGACCATAATGCATATACAACATAACTCTTGGCATTGATACCTGATTTCATAATACCATATAAGCATATTACTATTTGAATTATACTTCCCAACATTTGATATCTCTCATCCCCGATATACTTATTTTGGTTTTTTTCACTTTAAGACCAATGAATTTATCATACCAGCTTTACTAACCCATTAACGAAATTTTACTCTCAACTTACTTCCGAATCACAACTCTATTCACCAACCCAACATTCTCGCATCACAATTTGTATTCCTAAACTAGAATTTCTTAGTCTTCCACACTAACAACTAATTCACTGCATAAGCATCCCACCATAGGTTCCAATTCCATAAAAACCTAATCCTCAAAACTTAAATAGTAGAACCTTAACATGTGCTTCGAAGACAACAATATAAGTAATAAGTAAGAGAAAGAAACACTTTTAAAATAGATCATCGAAGTTAGAGAAACATTACTCCTAAGTATAATCAAATTCCATAGACGTATTACTACTAATAAACAATAGTTCAACCTGGGTAAAACTTAAAATAAGACATTATAACCTTGTTCATAAATTGAATCAAATTTACAATTGTGCAAGCGACCTCCTATCCTAATACTATTTCACTTAAACAATTTCGTCTCAGCTTTCAAATACTATGTATACTCGAGTTACATAATTCATAAATTAAAGACTAGCTTTTAAACTTACTTCAATATAACACCAATATTCATGATAACGAAACTCTAAAACAAAACATTTTAGATTACGAGTTAAGCAATTAGTTATTCGAATCATAAACTTTAAGCAAGTTCTAAACTATAAATCTTATTAACATGTTACCTCAAATGCTTATTAACATATCAATTCCAAACTTAAGTGCTCAATCAAATCATTCTTAAATTACACAAGAAAGCGAATCAAATCAATAATATCCACAAGCCAACTTTTCATAGAAGTCAAGAACCAAAATCTAATTAGAAAGTGGAAGGACAATGTGTACCTTAATTCAATCATTAATACCAAACTTCAATAATAATAATAATAATAATTGGCTTCCAATAAAATCTTAAACCCAAGAATTTCAACTATTGCTTGACCTCCATAACTATCACCAATTACCTCAAATGATCCTTCTCACTTTCAATAATACTTCAGAAATAATAATAGGAAGAAATTAGTAACTCATTCAATGAACTAAATAAGAAATCTTAATTAATTTCCTGTTGGTGCAAAATCAGTTGGTTGACTTTGCAAACAAGTCAATGCACACCCAGTAGTTTGGTACTGAATGTCACGGGAGACTTAGCCCCTCGGGGTTACCGGTTTTAATTAGATAAAACCTTGCTAACGTACTTTGTTGCAATTTAATTTAGGATTAAACCACAACGCCTAATAAATTCAGGCGAAATGCAATAAATAGAGCAAACAATAATTAATCTATTAATTAAAGCACAACATTCCCATACATGCCACAAACTTTTAGGAAAGAATTTTTCAACACATAGGGGGATAAGCCAGGCTGGACAACTAAAGGGAAGACACGAAGGGAGTTACCTCCATGGTTCCTTGCTTCAATCGGAGAATTACCGGACTCGTAGCCAGAACATGTTCTACGTCTAAGGACTAAACTATAACCCCAAAAGGGGGTTGACTAGGCTAGAGCTAGGCTACGCTAAGAAAAGAGTAATTTGCAAGTTGTTTTGTGTGTTTGTGTTGTTTGCTTGATGATCGCTCTTCTATTGATAGAAAAACATGATGCGTAACTTCCGTGCTTACTTGGAGGGAAAACATTTGAATCATCTTTGATTCAAACCTTCAACCGTCTTCTGGCGCTGAACAACTGTAGCCTTACACGTTCTTCCTTATGTGGATTCGTCTAATGATTGCTCTTTAACTACTCGTACGCTTATCATTCTTGACTTTTATCTCCTGATGGTCTTGGCAATCTCCTCTTATTGACTTTGACTTGTATTGACTTTATCCACTGGGCTTTCATGCTCTTGTTGGGCTTTCATGTTAAGACTAAATTAAACCTTTTGAGGTCTAATACAATGTACCATAATAAATGTTATTGATCAACCAAAAATGGTAGTAACAAATTGCCCCCTGATTTGTGGAGTGATGTACTCAGCACCCATAAATTATGAGCAGAGAAGGACTCTCAAGGGTTATAGCCAATGTCATCCAGTAGCATCCTGAATGTGACTTCTTGCATTCTTCTAAGATGATCGATGAACTTCCTTTTAGGATGACTGAATTTGGTTGAGAAGAATAACCTTTCGTGCATTCCTTCCCCTTTCTTTCTAGCCATTGTGAAATCCATTAAGAAATTTTCTTCAAGATGCGAACTTGTAGGAATATATGGAGATAACCAACAAGGACTTACATCATAGGTCATGCTATCATACCAAATTTGACATGCGCATTTGTATTATACCAAATCTCGTGATGATGACCCATCCATCAATCTATATACTTTTACTTTCCTTGTTATTCCCTTGACAAAAAGCCTCTTTAGATATCTCCAAGGCAAGTTAGGTTTCCACATTTCTTCCGTAACGACTTTGCCCCATGATTTGCAAACCAGCTGAGATGTGACCTGATCATTCCTTTCAAGTTTAGGAAATATCCATTCTTTCATGAGATCTAAATTGGACCCCATTTGGAAGGTCTTAGATCCCTTTTTATCTTTCGGATCCTGTTGTATGACAGGATTGTCCCCGAAATATTTTTGGATAGAAGAAACTAATTTGGTGGCTTCATTCTTAATAAATTCATCTTTATCTCCAGATATGACATTCAATTCCTTGTGATGATTTGGGCATTTTGATGGATATGACCTATGTTCTGGAGCAGTTTGACGAAAGATGTGGTTATATGTACAATCCATCTTATTTAACATTTTGAATTATTTAGAGGTTACACATATATATATATAAAACATTTTGATGCCTTAACCGTTCAATAATTCTCCCTACCACTTAACTTTATTAGAGCAGTTTCTTAAGGGATGCGAGTCTTAATTGGACACGTGTTTGTTTCTATTTCACTTTGGTGAACTAAAACTCACGTCAAAACAATTAAGTCATTGCAAATATGTGAAAATATATTTAATAAGATTACCATTTGGGGTAATTTCATAACATTGATAAAATGATTTATCTTTATGAAGATAAAATCATTAGTTACATTTTAATAAAAAAATGCTTGGGTCTAGAGACAGCATTTGGAAGTGATTTTTACATACTATGTTTATCATAGCATTACATTCGTCAATTTCCAACTCGCGCCCTGCACTACCCCTAATAACTGTAAAGTAGTAATCTTCTCCAGTGGAGTTGTTCAACCTTGCCTTGAAGATAATCCTATGGTAGCTATTATCCCAAGCGTATCTCCTGTCGATCAGTGCGATATACATCCAAGGAAGGAAATATTCTTGGGCCAACAGCTCCCATAGTTGGCAAACGCACTTAAAAAAGGACTATCCTTCCCTGATTTTCGTCTTGGCCCTCTTCTGCCTTCACCACTTTGAGGGAGGTCTGAGTGCAGGAAAGAGTTAAACTCTTGGAATAGACCCAATTCAGCCTTTGAGGCCTTGGGAAGTTTAAGATAGTGGAAACTTCCTTGCCCCACTTCTTACAAACTGTTAGCAGTTTGTCTTGTGATTCCCCGTCTAATTTGGGCCATATATGGGTGGACAAAATATCGATATCTATATAGATTTTTGTAGCGCTTGACTCCACCAGCCCAGGGTCTCCTGGCTCCATTACAGGTGCATCGCCAATGATGCGCGTCATTTGCTCTGCCCATCTAGCCCATTCATTTGTGATGAAGGCCTCTTTGTCTTCCTTTATGATGTTGAGGGCGAAGCGATGATTGAAACAATCATCATCAAACTCGGCTGCCAAGTTTGCATATGCTTCATAATCCATTTTAATTTTTTGAAATGAAAATGTGATGGTGGGGGCTATGGCCAAATCCCTTTAAATAACCAAGTCATTTTATTTAACGACTATATTCATAATAACTAGGGTCAGTGAGTAATTGAGTACTTTGACCTCTTTTTTCGAGAAGTTTATGGATTTTTAATTGATTATTATTTATTTTAAGATTACCAATTTGTTGATAAGTCTTAAAATTAATATGTCACTTTTTTAGGCATTTGGGCCTATACTTACTTCCTTAGATTCATTATTCATTTTATGAATAACAACCAAGTCTGCAATTGGTACTTGATATGGAAGCATAAAGAAATGACATAAATTGTAATCATTTCACTAATTGACATAAGATATTTTACTGATATAACACCTTTAAAAAGATGCCTCTTCACTTAGAGATAAGTACACAATTCTTATAACGGATTGAAGACATGTACTACCATTAAAAAAATCCTAAACACTATTTGATCTATCCAATAAGGCGATGAGTAAAATTAATGATGATTTAAGGTTCTCCCTCTTCACCAATATTAGGGACATTATCACTTAGAAAATTTTCTAAGAATAAAGGGATGTCCTCTTCCCTTATTTCTTGGCGTTCTTGCCATACAGGACAAAGACATTTGTATTGTATGATTTTCTTCCAACTTAGATCCTCATATTGGATCATTCTGGATTTTATATTGAAAATACCCAGGCAGCCCTCATAGATCAGGGACCTATTGTACTTCAATTCAATATCAGGAGGAAAGTGTTGTTTTGCAATACATTTTCCCCATGCCTTGCAGATACTTAATAGCTTCAACAATTCCTCTTTTTCCACTTTAGGCCAGAAATTCAGTGCCAGGACATCTGTGTCATTTCCTATAGTAGCAGCACTGGATCCTTGCTCTTTTAAGTCTCTAGCTTGGACCTTTGGATCCAATCCAAAGAACTTGATGAGTCTGGAATTCCATTTTTTTATTTCTTCTTCCTTGAACTCTTCCCAATCTTCCTTTGAAGCGTCTCAAAAACATCCATGCTCCTTGCATTCTCCCGGATAGAGTGATGGAGCCACAATTTGTTGATTCGCCATACTCAAGACCTTTCTTAGGATTTTTAACTGTGAGACAGAATTCTTAGGGATGAAGATTTTCTGAGTTAAATAAAGTATTTATAATACTATTATGATAACTGTCATTTTTACTTATTAGGGGTAAACAAAAGTCTTAATATTATCTTTTTAGATAATAAATCATGTTATTTTGATAACTGATTTTTGGTTGCATCGAGTTATGGCCCTAGTGGGTAAGAATGGATTTATCCATTTAGTCCTTAATGTGTCATATCACCGCCAGAAGTTAGCCATTAGTGGCATATGTAGTTAGGTGGTAATTATTACTTTTTGGCAGTAACTTTTCTTGTTCCATTAATGTACGCTAAGACTTTGGTCTTCCAAGAGACGCTATTTTTTTTTAATCTCAACCGTGGATTTTGCATTTATTTGATTTGACAGTTATCTTGAATAACATAATATAATTTATTTTGCATAATTTGGATCAAAATAAAAAATAAATGTATGGTGCAAATAAATAAAAACTTAAACCATCTTGAGGAAATTTTAAATTTCATTAATGAAAATTAAATTTACAACCTAGGGCTGAAATTTCTATTTTAGAATAAAAATTACAACCTATTTAGAATTTTGAAATTCTAAATCCTAGGCCCAAACTAGTCCCTTGGAGATCGAGGCTTGAAGGCGTCAGATTCTATTGAGGACTCATCGTCGTCTCCAGCAGCATCCTCCCCGGAGCCATCTCCAGAAGAGTAAGAGCGGTCTTCACCGCTGGAGAATTCCTCCTCCAAATAATCAACCCTCCTCCTTTGAGCAGGGGGTTCATCATCTTCATCCTCATCATCATCACCATCAGATTCGTCTGATGGTGGAGGGGTGCCCTCCTCATCTTCTTCTTCTTCCTCTTCTTCCTCCTCTTCATCTTTTCTCTCTTCTAGTATTTTAGGAGGAGGGAGGAAGGGTTGGTCAACCTCTTGTGGGTTGACCTCTTGAATCCATGTGATACAGGATTCAGCGGATGATTGAGGCGCATCCATTTTTGGAGATAGAAGTTTTTGGGAAGGTTAGGAGATGAAAGGGTTTTTTGGAGATGATGCTTTCAAGAGATGAGTAGTGTGAAGATTTCCTTACACTAACCCCTTTTTATAAATAAATTTACCGTCTCTTGAAAAACAGAAAGTTACGCCCTTTGGAAATGGGCTTTAGAGTAACTGTTCTTCAGAAACGGGCCTTTAAATCATGCGCCCTTCGAAAATGGGCTTTTAGATGACTCCAGGACCTTATGTTTTAATTCGTTAAAACTAGGCTTTATCTTGACCCAATTACACATGATCCAAAATAAAACGTATCACGTATTGTGCACGTGTTCTCTTTTAATGTTCTATTTTAGTTGTCTTCTCCATTAATACCCTTTTCAAGATTTCAGTAAGATCGGAGAGTTTCAGACAATTTTAATTCTTTTTCTAAAAATTTCACAACCATCACCAAATTTCAATTCAAATTTCAATTCACCATGTCTAGTGAAAGAATCCGTGAGGATGAAATTCGTGAAGCACTTGCCAAGAAACGTGATGCCATGCAATCTGAGGCAGCCCGTTAATTATGCAACGCCATTAGAGTGAACCTTGGGGCTTATAAGTCTCAAGTGTTCTGGTATGTGAACAAAAGCTCCGACTCTAATACTCCTTTGGAGGAGAGAATTGCCACTATTGGTCCTTGTTTTCCTTTCAAGATTCAAAAACCAAAGCGCCAACTTGTCTTAGAGCAACAGTGCTACCCATTCTTGGACCATATTATCCTAGAAGATAATAAGCCTAGAATGCTTCCATTTGCCCCAAAATCCCTTCAACATCTGCATTGGCCTTTGACCAGCAAACCTTTTAAAGGTTGGATTTCAGGAGTGGATGCAAGAGCATGGTTTTTGCGAATGAAACCTTTTCATGACAAATGGTCCAAAAACAAAATATTGCCCTTCTTAAGACTAACTTCTTATGAAGCCATCCCTTTTGACGGAGCTATATCTACTGCCTCATTGGCATGCTGGGACCCTGCCATCAACTACTTCTTGTTCCGATGGGGACCAATGACTGTGACATTAGCTGATATTGCCTTTATTACTGGGATTTCTCCAACAGGTAAATATGAAATTGAACTTCCTATCTTTCACCATGTTAAAGAACACAATCAACTGTACAGTCAATGCTTATCAACTTTTTCGCCAGATTGCTAGTCCTTCTGCTAGTGCTAGCAAGTGTGGCTTTCAGAAATTTGTTGATTTCTTCCTCAATAAGGATACTAATGAGGAAGTTACTCCTCAAGAGGAAGTACGTTTTCTCACTTTTGCTTTCTCCAAATTGATGATGTCTAGAGCTCGAGTAGTAGTAACATTATGGCTATCTTTAGCTGTTAACATCTCCTCTACTTCTGAAGAAGTAGCTTTGGCTCCTGTTCTATTAGGACAACTTTATAGATGTCTTTTCAGGAGTAGAGAATCTTTCAAAGGTTTTGGAATTCATACCTCTGAATCTCCCATATTCTCTACTGACAAGGGATTTGGACCCCTTTGGCTCTTGACTTGGTGGGGTCATATGTATCTACCCTGCCTAATGGTTATCAAGCCCTTTTCTGCTTTTAAAGCATCAAAGGGTTCAGAGGAGGAAAATCTTTCTTTTGATCCCCTTTTGTTCCTCTCAAGTCTTGATGATTGTAGCTGTTATGGTGAAGTCAGCTTCAATCTCATATCTCCAGACGAAGTTTGGCATCCAAGTTTAATTTTTTCATACTTCTTGGTTTCTAAGTCCAATCCTGGTGTCTGGAATATTTTTGCGGATAAGATGGATGTTTCAGTTGCAGATGAAACTTGGCGCCATTAAACAATGCCTTCTTGGCTAAAATCCCTGAACATCCACTCTGGTTCCCTAGGGAGTGGAAACTTTTAGGGTAGTGTTCTTAGGTCTAGGGATTTAATAGCTGCTGAGCCTGAATATTTTGGTTTTGAGGCTTATAATCCATAGCTGGTGGCTAGGCAATTTGGATTGGTCCAAACACTAGCTATTCCTTACTTCTTGATCCGTAATGATCCTTGGACTTCAAGGGGTCGTTTTGAAGAAGGTAGAGCCCTTCAGAGCAGAACTCTTGGCCTTACTTTCATGTCCATATCTCCTTGGAAATGGATCACTAAAGCTGTTAGAGGCTTCCATCTGTGTTGGGATCATGTCTTCCCAAATGACTCAATGTGTTCTGATGCTTTGGCGAACTTTGAGGATCAGCTCTTCTTAGGCTGTAAGTAATTTTCCTTCCTTAGTTATTTTATAACTTTTTGTAGGAGTGAATATTACTAAACCTTCTTTATGCTCTACTTCTGACTTTTTAGCAAAAGCTGGCAAGAAGAAGTTAAGGGTGCCTGATGGTATGACAATGGAGTCTAGATATGACAAGCTCTATTGGAATACCATAGACAAAAGGGTTCCTCCTCATACCTCTTTAGAGGATGAAGATGATGCTGCTTATGAACAAGGGATCTCGTATGGAGATGTTCAATCTGTGGATGACATTCAATCCATGGGACCACTGGAGCAGATTGACCCTTTCAAAAGAGCTGCAAGGAAAAGAGATTATAATTGTCTCTCTGCTTCCAAGGACACCCAACCCAAAGGGTTAGTGGAGCAACCTGAGCCTTTTAAGAAGGCTTCTAAGAAGAAAGATCATGGTTGTATTTCTGCCTCCAAACCTTTAAGGCATTCCTACAGGAAACGTCCTAAGTTAGAGGTTTGTTCAGAAATACCACAGTATACCATCTCCTCTGATGAAGATGATGACAAAACCATATCTCAGATTTTCAAATGGAAATCAGGAGTTAAAGCAAGTAAGAATCTGACTTTTACTCCTTTTATGAGAAATTTCACTTTTCTTAGTGTACTGGTTAATTTGTTCCAGGTTCCTCTGGTGCTGATGATAATGAGCCTAAGATTATTAGTGACCCTTCTTTTAAGAAATCATCACCTCTTGGTTCTATCAGCAATGCTCCAGGAGATGCTCCTCAGGTAGCTGATCCAGAGTTAGCTTCAAAGGGTGGCTCTATTGATGAATTTGTCATCAATCATCCCATCTCAAGTGGTGTTGCCCCCCAGTTGGAAAATGTGGCTACCCTTTCTTTGGAAGGGTGTACTGCCCCCCAGTTAGAAGAAACTGAGCATTTTGATGTGGAATCTCCTGAAGAGGAATTATTTTATCATCTTGACGAAAATCCCTTGGAACCAAGTCTTTTGGATATTGTCATAGCAATTCCTTCTATTGCTAAAGATGAAGTTCCAAAGACTACTGTCCCTTTAGAGGTTACACCTTTGCGGAGCAGTACTAACCTTGTAATTACCTCTGTTTGCAAAGGCTCTTCATCAACTTCAGAATCTACTTCAGGGACTGGTCTGCTTCTCTTTCCTCATGAATTCATTTTAGATTTCCTCTATATGAGTCCATGTCCTCATAATACCAGACTTCACTCTCTTGCTAACTTGGCTTCTCTTCTTTATGATGCAGAGGGAAGCATTCAAGGAGCAAGTGTGATGAAAGAGTCCGATGAAAGGAAAGAAAAAAGTCTGCAGACAGCTATTATTGTAAGGGATCAACCTGTAAGTGATCAACCATCTTTGGCCAACAGTGATCATTCCAGCGATGAGTCATCGGCACACATAAAACAAGAAGATAAAATCTGGAATCTCTGCTTAACCTTAACCAGCAACCCTTATGATCAGGCTTCTGCACAGGCTCTTAAGCAAATTTTAGAATCCCTGATTTCTCAAGGCTTTAAATACTGGATGCCTTGTCTTGATTATGTTAAAGAAACTCTTATTCTTCAACAAAGTACTGCTGAATCAAGAGTCCAACCTCCAAAATTCTCAGCTCAGAAACTTCAGGAAGAGGAAACTTCTTTGGAAGTCCAGGCTAAATCCTTCAAAAATTTCAGTAAGCAGATCCAAGATTCCTTGAGTTCTTGTGATCAGAAACTGAAACTTCTTTCTGAGGAGAGACAATTTCTACAAAATCGCCTAGCTGAGATAGATAAAGAGGAGGTTAATATTGTTCATGAAAAGTCTTCCCTCAAAAGCTCCATTGTAACTGAAGAGGAAAAATTACACCAAGGGCGAGCAAACCTTGCTCATTTGAGGCAAGAAATGTTCAAAGATATGGCAGTATAACAAAGCTTGATTCTCCAAAAGGAAAAACTCTATAATGCTTGGTCTGCCATAAAACACCTTAGTTTAGCTGTTAGACAATGTTGGAATGTCTAGTAACATTATTATTAATGTTGTAATTTTAATGATCCCTTGTTGTTCGAAACAATTCTGCATGTTTCTGTTGAAACACAGGATCATGTTGTTCCCATATAGATGGGTGATATTTCTTTAGAAATTTGCCATTCAAGGCTCTATCTTTTATGTTGCCATCTATATCCTTTAATAGATATGCATTTCCAGACATTTTCTTATGAATGATGAAAGGGCCCTGCCACTTAGGTGACCATTTCCCTAACTGTGGATCTTTGTAAGTTGCTTCTGGCAGGAACATTTTCCACACCTTATCATTCTCCTGGAATTCTTTGGGCACTACTTTTTTGTTGTAGGCCCTGACAACTTTTTCTTTCTGGATTCTCATTTTGGCTAGGGCTTCTTCCTTAGCTTATAGAGCATCCATAATTTCAATATTCATCGCCTGTGAATAGTCATCTCCTGATAATCCCATTTGTTGGGCTACCCTTGATGATCTTACATTCACTTCAGCTGGGATCACTGGAGTATGCCCATAAACTAAGTTAAAAGGCGTAACCCCTATTGCTTCCCTTTTAGAGGTCTTGTAGGCCCATAGGGCGTATAGCAACAACTCATCCTATTTTCTTGGGTTATTATCTATGAGTTTTGAGATCCCCTTAACTATGATCTTATTGGTAGCTTTAGCTTGACCATTTGCTTGAGCATAGTAAAGTGTTGAATGTAATTTAGTAACCCTAAACTGGTTAAGATATTCCAGTAGATCAGGATTTCTAAAAACTGTGGCTTGATCAAAGGTTATAGTTTCTGGAATTCCAAACTTTGTAAAGATTTTTTCTTCCAAGAAATTTATGACAACCTGAGTATTGAGCCAGTTGAAAGCCAGAGCCTCCACCCATTTCGTGAAGTAATCAGTTACCACTAGGATGTATGAATGCTTTTTAGAGGATGTATGATTGATTTCTCCTATGGCATCTACTGCCCATCCTCTGAAAGGCCAAGGTTTAATAATGTACTTAAGTTCTGAAGCTCGTGCCCTGTTGATAGGCCCAAACTTTTGACATCTTCTGCAACCTTTAGCATAGTCTATACAATCCTTTCTCATTGTAGGCCAATAGAAGCCATGTTCGTGCAACAACCATCTCATTTTTAGACCGTTTTGATGAGCACCACATAACCCCTGGTGAATTTCTGCCATGAGGGTCAGAGCCTCTCCAGCATCCACACATTTCAAAAGTAATCCTTCAGGATCCTTTCTATGTAATTCACCGAATTGCATGCAAAACTTAGTTGCTGCCATTTTCACTCTATTTGGCACTTTTGTCCCACTTGGGTCCTGGAGATAATGAATAATTTCGTTTCTCCAGTCCATCTCCTCCCTTAATATTGAAATTCTATAGATTTCCAATATATCCTCTGATCTTTTTTGATCGAGCTCAATGAGAGGTACTAGGACTTTCTCTTGGAGAATGATATTTTCATTTTGTGAAGGTATCTCCTCTCTAGCAGAAGCTATTTGGGATAGCTAATCTGCTACCTTGTTTTCTTCTCTAGAAATGTGTATGAAGGCGATTTCCTTAAATTATTTAGACAACTTTTGTACTTTCTTACCATATTCCAGAGATACTAGCGATATACTTTTGAACTCCTCATTTATTTGATAAATGACTAATTGAGAATCTCCATATATCTTTGCTTTCTTAGCTCCCAATTCTAGCAACATGTCTAATCCAATTAATAAAGCTTCATATTCAGCTCTATTGTTGGTGCATGGACCCTTCAGGGCTACTACTAGTTTAGTTGGAATCCCATCAGGAGATAAAATATATATTCCAGCTCCTGCCGTTTCTCTGGTATTGGATCCATCAAAGAACAACACCCATGGAAGGAGATCTTCATCAATGATTCCTGAGTCACAACATGGATGGGTTGCCAAGAAGTCAGCCAAAGCTTGACCTTTTACTGCCTTTTGTGGCACATATATTAGGTCGAACTGAAGTAAATGTAAACTCCATTTACTTAGCCTTCCTTTTAGAAAAGGCTGAGATATCATATACTTTATGACATCTGTTGGAGATATTACTTCCATTGTAAAAGCCATGAAATAATGTATGAGCTTGATGGATGCATCATACAAGCACAAACACCATTTTTCCACCATGGTATACCTTTTCTTAGTGTCATGCAGGATCCTACTTAAATAGAATATAGCCTGCTCATGTTCCTTCTCATTTTCTTGAGTAAGGAGACTACCAATGGAATCTTCACAAGCAGATAGGTATAACCTTAATGGCTTCCCATTCTGTCTTTGAGGTATCAATATGGGAGGGCTTGCCAAATCTTGTTTGATTTGATCAAAAGCCATTTGATGCTCCTCGTTCCATTTAAACTCTGATTCATATTTTAATCTTAGCAAAGGTGAAAACTTTTTAGTTTTTCCTGCTAAGTTGGTCATGAATCTTCTAACATAATTAACCTGCCCAAGGAATCTTTGCAGTTCCTTCTTATTAGAGGGTGGCTTGGCGGCCAACACTGCTTTTGCCTTGTTTTGGTCAATTTCCATTCCATTCTTATGAATGAGGAATCCCAAAAAGTTACTAGCTTTAACTCCGAATGCACATTTGAGTGGATTCATTTAGGTGATACTCTCTCATTCTAGTGAATGACTTAATCAAATGTTCTTTATGTTTTAAGAAATCATTTGATTTTACTAGGATGTCATCCACATAAACCTCCATGATTTTACCAATCATGTCCTTAAAGATAGCATCTATTGCTCGTTGGTATGTGGCTCCAGCATTTTTCAATCCAAATGGCATGGCTACATATTCAACAAGCCTAATGATTTTGGACATCTGAAGGCCGTTTTGTTACAGTCTTCATGTGCAATCCTTAATTGGTGATACCCTGCATACCCATCCATGGAAGATATGTATTCATATCTTGATGCTGCATCTAATAGGAGATCAGCCACTGGCATAGGGTATTGATCTTTGGGGGTAGCTTTGTTTAAGTCCCTAAAATCAATGCAGATTCGTATTTTACCATTTTTCTTAACTACTGGAACTATATTAGAGATCCAGTCAGCATATTGGCAAGGCCTTATGAACTCTGCCTTGAGGAGTTTGTTTATTTCCTCTTGTATAGGCTCTGTTAGTTCAGGCGCCAGTCTTATGGACTTTGTGCCACAGGCTTGAATCCTTCTTTGATAGGCAATTTATGCTCTATTATTTTCCTATCAATTCCAGGCATTTCGTGGTGTTCCCAAGCAAAACAGTCCTTAAATTCTTTTAGAATTTTTATGATTTCCTGCTTTTCTTGGTTAGTGAGGAGCTTACTTATGTAAGCAACTCGTTGATTTTCATTATCCCCTAAATTTATTTCCTCTAGTGGATCATGAACCTCTTGTTTAATATCCTCACTTTTAGCCTATACTTTCTCATCCTCCTCTTCTAAGGATTCAGTTTCGTGTAAAGTTGAGCAACATGCATTAGAATTTATAAGAAAATCCTCTTGGTATTTTCTAAAAACTAAATCTTTCATTACTTGATCAACAATAGGGGTAAACCCATTATAACATTCTTCATGATTTATAATCATAATAAACTTTTATAAGGAAAATACATCCTAAACTCTACAAACTAATGAGAGCTAAGGGTTAATCATAGTCTGGCTGCCTGTTTAATATATTCACATTTTGATTGAATGTGTTCAACTTCTGGGGCGTCATTAACTTCTTCAATGAGAATTGCACCTGAATTTTCTACTTCTTGGTGAGTTTGTGACTCAAGTTGTAGAGCAACCTCAATTTTGATGGTAGGAACTGACTTTAGAGAGTCCATAACAAAGACAAAATCAGGAGATGTAATTAGACAAACTTCCTCATCTGCTTGAACCATCTCATAAGTATCACCATTCCACAAAATTAAAATTTGATGGAGTGATGACGGAATAGCATAATTATGATGTAACCAATCTCTTCCTAGTATGGCATTATAGTGAGTACCATTTTCGACTATGAAGAAACCGGTGTAAGTAGTTTTAGTTCCTACTCTCATCTTTAAGATAGCCATTCCTTCCACTTTTGAGATAAACCCGGAAAAACCCAGTTATGTTGATTTGTATGTTATGCAAATCTTTTCTCGTTTTCTCTAGTTTTCTAAATACAAAGAGTGGCATAATATTCACAGTAGCTCCTGTGTCTACCAATACTTTGCCTAATCGGACTCCCTCAAAGTCAACGTTTAGGAATAAGGCTTTAGTGTGCTTATTATTGACATCAACTGACCTGAAGATTTTATCTAGATTAATTTCTCTTGGTTAGCTTTTAGAGATGTTTTGTTAGGCACTTTCTTATGAGGTGCATTCAAATAAGATGACAAGCTTCGAGAAGAAGTAATTTTAAAATTACCTGCCCTTTCTTCCTTATCAACTTCATCTGCCCATGATGTAGCATTGGTTTGAAATTCTGGTTGGTCTTCTGATTTCTTGAATTCTGTTGGTAGCATGACCACATTGCACTGCGCGTCTTGCTCCTCTCCCATTTCTGTTTGAGGTTCACCCATTAGTGGATCTCCATCCAGAATTAAGTCGCTATTAGAAACCAATAAGTCCAAATCCTCAGATCCAAACTATGAATCATAGTCCTCAATAAAGCCATTTCCCGGATTCTCTTTCATAAGAGAGTCACTTCCCCGAGTGCTTGGTCACCACTCCTTATAGGTGGTGGATCATGTTGTTCCTTTTCCAAAGGTAACAACTTAGTGATTCCAGCTTGTACCGCCTCCTCGTCAATTCTGATGTTTGCTATAAGGGATTCTTGCACATTTTGAGTGCTGATTTGCGCCCTTGCTGCAGCAGCTTTCATACTCAACTCCTTCATCTTTATTGTCCTACTTTTAGGAAAGTTTTAGACGTCCGATAATGGCCATGGCTTAGCTGCTGACTTGATCTTTGGCTTCACTTAGTCCCCATGGGAATTCACCCTTCTTTTAAGAATTTTAGGCACATGAGTTTGACTTGACTCCCTTTCCTTCCCTTTTAATATAGGGCCTGAACTGGGGTTGTCCTGTTTCCTAGGTCCTTGACTTCTGGACCTTTTCTGGAATGGACACTGGTATGCAGGCACATAGGTAGGATCATTTGGGATGATATGAGTTCTAACCATTTCGAAGGTTAGCCTATATGCACATGGTGAACACATACCATTTCTTAAGGCTTTCAACCCTTCTATTGCCCTAGTTTGCAATGGGAATTTCTGAGCAGCCTCATTGTAGGTTTTAGCTCTTTCCTCAAGCATTATTGGAGCCAGGTTGGCACCACCAGGCATCTTAGCTTTGGCTAAATTGGCCTTGTAGGCTTCTAACCCCATGGCATGATGTTCCATTTCTGAGACAATTAGTCTTTTGAGACTTAACTGCCTAGTTAGGAACCCTCTGAAAACTTGGCATTGATCTATGGTATGCGATCCATTCATATGCCATCTGCACATATCCTCCAATCCCTCTTCATTGGCTATCTTTGGCATAACCAAGATTCCTTCATCAAGCAATCTGTTGAAGAGTTGGTTACCTATTTCGGTAGCTTGAGATGTCTGCAAAGTAACAGTAAAAACATGATTAGTCTCTACCATTCCACAGAATAGTTCAAATGGTTCGTCCATCCCAACTATATTAACATCTTCTTCATCAGGAAATATGATATTTTTCTTATCAATTTCATCCTGGATTTTATTTCTAAAAACAATGCATTCAGAAGTGTCGTGAGTTACTGCATCATGCCATTTACAGTATTTTTTACCCTTAACTTCCTCAGCAGTTCTTACTTTATGCCTTCCTATCAGTTTTATCTTTTTGTTAGATAATAACCAGTCAAAAATAGCATTAGATTTCTTAGCATCAAAAGTATATTTCCTCTTTTTTTCAGACTTCATATCTTTTGGCGCCAGAAATTCTTTCTTCTCTAGAGGAGCACACTTATAAGGTACTCCTAGAATGATTTTTGCCAGGTCCACTTCTTGTGCAGTTTCAAAGTGGAAGGGCTCGTCATTCTGAGCAAAGAAGTTATGGTGCACTAGTGAAAAAAAGCTCAAATGCTCCGGTTGAAACCCCCCCTAAATGCTCCGTATTTGACCCGTAGCAGACGTCATACGAGCATTTGAGCATTTTACAAATGCTCCAGTTGAGAACCGGAGCATTTATTTTTTTAAATGCTCCGGTTGTGCATAAAACCGGAGCATTTGAGCTTTTTACATAGGTAAAATACCACAAATGCTTCGGTTTTTAAGTATAACCGGAGCATTTGTAGGAACAAATGCTTCGGTTTTTCTTAACAACCGCAGCATTTGTGTGTATTATATAACAAAAAAAGCACCAGGCCCCCAGCTACTGCCAGCATGAGTGCTACGTAGCCTTACCAGTTCACTCAGATGTAGCATAAAAGAACAATAACACAGCAACAGCAAGAACAACATCACAACAAAAACCCATACATAAAGAGTTATGATGCTCTCAACGACGAGATTTTCAGCTGTAAACAACATGCATAACAATGACTATATTTACTAACAAATAGAGTAATATGCTATAGAGATCAAAACAGAGAATATGGAGGAAAACCATTAGCGAACAACAGATTTTCATCAAAATAAACAATCAGTATATCTTCTCTTCAGATACTAAGCAAAGTTACAACAAAGAGATCGCATACTTATCCTTTATGCTGCATTTTCTGAGATGCAATCAGAAGCAGCACTAAATTGTCTAAAGATGGCATTAGCTCGAAAGTATAACTTTGGTAAAATCTATCAAGTAGAAGTTGCCTAATTTTAACCTTAGCTATCCAAAGTAATCTCTAAAATAAGCAACTTATGTATTACAACATTCGCATTATAAACAGCGTCAACAACCCAACTTTCATATGACATGTAAGAGTATTAAACCAAATCCTCCAACTTTGCTACTCTCATGCAGTATTACGTGCATATTATGCTTATATCATAAACAAATTCATGCAATCTACCCCAAGCTGGTCAATAATAATAACAAATAGCACATTTTATTAATAGCATATCCAGCAAAAATACTATACAACAAAGAATCGATAACATTTACCAAGTATTTACCCCAAGCTGGTCATACCCAATGTAAATCACATGATATCTTCTTTGAAAAAGAAAGTTCAAATAGACATTGAATTCAGGTTAGAAATACATTTTTACTAGAGTTTTGACTAGGTCAAACTCTAAAAGTTCCCTTGAAAGCTATTATTGAACAAGGCCATAGAGAATAAGTCAGCCATATTCTACTTCTGCATTCAGTTCTAGCAAAAATGCTTTAGATGTGAGCAAAATGGCCATAGTGACGTGATAGGAGGAATCAAAAAACTTTCCACACAAATTAAGTAACCTAAACACATGTGCAATAATACTTGTGAAAATGATAAAGTAACATCAAGGCATAAACACATATTTCTACCCGAGATATCTCTTATATTATAGCCATAAATGTAAACCATAGATAAGCTAAGTTAGATCACGAAGCTTGAGAAGAGCTAGGACAAGCTCGATATTTGGCGGTATTTGACATTGAATAGTAGGATTGAAAATCATGTTTTGTAAGGGGGAGGGAAAGAAGAAGCAAATTGGAGTTGTCACTAATCCTCATTAATATGCAGAGGAGGATCCAGGATTCCGGACCAGGGGTAGCGTAACTTTATATTACTAGAAACTAAAAAAAAAAAAGTAAACGTGCATTATTAATTCATGTATATCATACCGGATTTGGAGATATTCCACGAGCAATTGCGAGAACCCCCAATCGTATACTCTCGCATCAAACACCGGCCCAATCAACCATGCTACACTACAAACGAGAGGGAAGTGATAGTCTCAATACAAAACAGTTCATAGGTGACTCGGTTACCGCCAACAGGTTAGGGTGAGGATCTACTATATCATAGAGCATTCGATTGCTTGCAAGTTCTTTGTATAACATTCTCCTAGTGAATTTGAATATTTTCAAATAAACGAGTCTCAAGTAAATAAGCACTTCCTATATCTTCACAATGAGCATAGAATACTAAAGACACTTACCCTTCTCCAACGCATACATATGAGTAATGATAGGCACTGCCCGTAGAAGGACACCGACTGGCAAGTTCTCGCATAGCACAACGCGGATAGAGCAGCGGCTACACCCGCAAACAAAAAAGATAGGGTCGGGCGGAGTCCAGTAGACTCTCGGGCAACAAGTGTCGATCGGAATATAAACCCCGACTCCAATGGTCGTGCCAATGCCTAAATATTAAACAAATTAGTTAACAAAGAACACATACAAGACATAAGAGTAACTAGACTATTGCAATGAAAAAAACCAACACGAGCTTAAAACAATAAACTCAACAACCAATGCCACCTCAAGCTGCTCAAAATTTACGAGTAAATTTGATGATTGTCATATTAAAGTGTTATGCTCGTAAATTTTGATGATTGTCATAATAAAGTGTTATCACCCAAGCTTAGTAACATCCTCAATTCTAAGATATTACAATTACAATATACTCCGTAACACTGAAGTTAAAAGTTACAACTAACTAAAGCACACAAATTTTCCTAAATATGGAAAAATTCGACCTTAAAGTCGAAGCCAATCTTCATGCCCAAGTTTGAGCAACGAAGCAAGTAAGCAACCCATGAACGCTAGAGCAAGCCACAAAAGAAATTGAATACTCCATATTGGTTCACATTAATTTGATTGCTAAGGCAACCCAAGAGAACTAAGAGTGGACTGCAATATGTTCTTTTAAACTGCAGTTTGCTGAACTGAACACAGAACTAAACAAAAATGCACTTAATCAATTCAGGTGAAATGAACATGGTATTAACAGCAAACTAATTAACTCCTACAATCAACAGCAGCAGCAGTAACAACAACAACCATTTAAAAATTAAACCCAATAAAAATTAAAGCAGCAATTCATAAAAAATAAAAAAATAAAAAAGAAACATAAAGTTTGAGCAGACGAAAACCCAGCAAAGATAATGGAAATAAAATGTAAAAATAGGAACAAAAAATACATAATCAATAAAAAGAAATACCAATAGCGAAATTTATCAAAAACAATTCCACAGAAAATCAGAAATAACGAAGATTAAATAACAAAAAAACCTAATTTGCTATTAAACCCAACAATCTGAGTTGTGAAAGAGCGAAAATTGAAAACGAAAAAAACCCTAATTTGCTATTAAACCCAACAATCTGAGTTCCAAAACCCTAAATTGCGATTAAATCCAACCCTAACTCACACAAAATATGAAGATTGAAGAAGAACGGCGACTGCGAGGATGCTAGATTTACAATTTGAGGAAAAAGAAACTTACCATTTTGTCCGACGACCGACGACCAACGCTAAAGAGTTGAGAAAAGACTCCGACGAGTGACGACCGACGCTGAAGAGCGATCTCCGACGACTGAGAATCTCCGAGAATTGAGAGAGTGACTGAGTTTGAGACTTGAGAAAGTGAAAACGTTGAAATGAAGCAACGCTGAAGAGTATTAGGTCGCGTGCATTTTTTGCGATTTTTTCGAATTCTTTTACCACGTGGCTCCGCCACTGTTAATATGCATCATGTCAACATGTAATTAATTCGTACATTCTCTCGAGTTCAAATTTCTTAAGTTCAACAAAGGCCTCGAATACTAGAACATGAATTCATAATAGCAGTATCGGACTTATTTTAGAGCATTGGGATAACTTCTGAAGTGGTGGAACAACACTGTTATTTTTTTAGTCAACTAGGCATACTTTAGAAAGCCTGAAGATAGCAAACATAAACAAATTTGGCACATATATGCATAATTTGTCCACTGTTATTTTCATGCATTTCTTCACTGAGACCATGCATAATTTGTTCATAGGAAGAACATTGTAATAGAAAATAATTAAGAAAGTATCCATATAGGTCTATATGACTATATCTGCAGCATAGATACAAGCAGAACAATGATGCACTAACCTTCTTGGAGTACCTCAGATCCTTCATAAGAGAACAAGCGAATATCATTTGAGTGGCTTAACTCCGCACTTCTTCTTTACTCATCTCAAGCAGGGAGGCCACAAAGGTCAGTATGTTATGTATATTAGTCGGATGATTCAGCATTTCCTTTGACAATTATGGTGCTTCTTTCTCAACTTCTGACCTATCCCTCGAATGTGGACTCTCTCCTAGTGCCTGAAGTTCTGGGAAAGGGAAGGATCACCTTCCACTAAGAACAAATCGCCCAAATTCGACCTAGGCAGGGCATCTGGTGCATCAGTCTCGAGCAGAATTCTATCAAAGGCACTACCTTGAGCATCTTCTTAGCCTTTTATGATTTCATTGACATAAGAAATCCAGAGAAGGAAAAATAAGCACAAAGTCTTGCTAATTCAGGGCCATTTCAGCAGATCCTAAGTAATAATGAAGAATAACTCCATCTAGGAAAAGGGCCAGTTGATTTCATCACATCAAGGTCACCAAAGGCACGCACAGAGTGTACAGAAGCCGGCCTTTTGAGCTCTTTCGCTAGTTCTAGCTGTTTCTTAAAAACTTCAACCTGAACATCAAAGTCAATCTGTTTCCCATGTGACCCTTTGTCTAGACCAATCTCCCCAACAAGTGCGGTGGGTGTTAACGGACACACGAATAATCGAATTCTTATGTCTACATAGTTAATTTGGTTATTTTTTCAAAGACAATGACATATTCATCCCAATAAAGAATCAAACACAATCAATTCACACCCACAAATATAACCAATTAAGAAAAAGAAAACACAACAACAACACCAAATTAACAGCCAATGTCTAGTAGCAACGCAAACATCAAGGCGGCCGATCCACCATCTAATCTAGAATCGAACAGACCTACCACCCCTCAACTTGCCAAACCTCACAAACACACAGAACAAAAACCAAGATAACAAAATTGCAAAACTGCAAAAAAGAACAAAAATCAAACAAAATCGAAAATCTGATTAAATTTTACAAAATTCAAGGAAAAAGGGACGAAACCCCGCGATTTGGACACAACGCGATGGCGAATTGAAGAGTGAAGTGTGCGAAGTGATGAACTTGAATCGCTCGTTCAAGCACAGTAATCAACTCATCGAACCGGCTCAAGCTACAACGTAAATCGTGGTCCAGGTTAAGAGAAAGCACAACTTTTCGTTTTCCCAAAATCTAGGGTTTTAGATGAAAAATTTGTCTCTCAATGTTTCCTCTTTCTTCGATTGGTCAATTATATTAAACCCTAGCTAGAATAAATTTGAGTAATTTAGAAAAACCTAGAAATTAGGAGAAAATAAAACCTGAAGGAGTTGGGGGATTGATTGAAGAAACAGCGAGGTCGACGCCTTGTGATTCAACCAAATGAACTGCGGCGAACTTGAGCGAGGTCGTTGAAACCAATTGAGAGAGCGGAGAACTTATGATATGGAAGGACGACAGAGGGAGGGATGGCGGAGGTTTCAATTGGGAGAGGGTGCAGTTGAGAGAGCGAGAGACTTGGGTCTTGGGAGGGAAAATAATAAAGAAAGGGAAGGACAGATGAGGAGGATTGAAATTTATTTTAGTACGTACAAGCAAGATTTCATGAATTGAGGGAGGTCAAAATGCTTGGATTGACTAGTCAACCGGAGCATTTGTAAATTTTTTTATTAAAACTTTCACAAATGCTTGGGTTGATTAGACAACCAAAGCATTTGATAAGTAGCAAAAGCAGTTTTTTCTACTAGTGGTGTCTTGCTGCGCTTTCAGACTGTAGGTTCCTTTCATACCTCACAGCCAATTCTGCTAATTCAACAAAATCGCCAAAAGCATGACCATTGAACCTTTTTCGAAACTGAATTAACATTCCCTCTTGAGCCATTTGTACAAATTCTCTTTCAGGGATGCTTACATGACACCTGATCTTGGCCATTTTGAATCTAGATAGGTAGTCTTCTATAGACTCTCCTAACTTTTGTTGGATTCTAGCCAAATCACTTAAAGTCACCCCGGGCTCAGTGCGTGCAAAATGATTTGTAAATTGCACCTGCATGTCTTGCCACGAGTGAATGGAATTTGGCGGTAAATTAGTATACCACCAAAAAGCAGTCTCAGTAAGAGAGATGGAGAACATTCTAAGTTTTAAGAAATCATTGTCAGCTGCCTCCCTACACTGACATTTGAACCTAACTAAATGCTCTTCGGCAGAAACTCTATCATTGCCTGAGAACAAGGTAAAGTCAGGTATCTTAAACATTCTAGGAAATGGATTGGCTTTATCAATCCATTTAGGGTAAGGTTTTTGACCAATTTGCCTCTGATTTTTCCTAGAAGAATCCCCTACTAGTCTTTGGACTAACGCCTCAACTTGTGCTGCCAATTGATCCTGATGCATTTGTATTCCTGGATATCCCATGTTCCTATTTCCCATGTTTCCCGTGTGATCATATACAGGATTGGGGTTAGGATTGAAAGGTTGATTTTGATAACCTCCCATAGGAGTCTCCTGGTATTGCATAAAAGCAGGATTGGTTGCACCTTGCGCCATTTGCGGTGGGAATGTTTGCCCATTTGTGGGCATCCTCTGTTGACGAGCGCCAGTTGCTTGGGCAAATGGAGCTTGGGGTTGATTATACCCCGGGGTATTCCCATAATGCGACGTACCAGCCATATTTGGTTGGTTATGAGGCGTGTAACCATAGGGTAAAGAAGGACTTCCAGCCACATTTGACTGGTTGAAAGGTGCATACACATACGGTATACTATTGTTATTTGTAACAAAAAGCATCCTGCCTTTGTCCTCCCTGTGATGGTTCAGATTGATGTGTGTTGTCACCAATTTGTCCACCACCCATGGAAAACGAAGGTTGGTGATGTCCTGACGCCTGGTACCAGCCTGGCTCCACGCCCGCTGCCATTTCACCACTTCTCCTAACGTTCTCATGATTACCCTCTCCATGACTCAAGGGTATGGCCCTTGTTTGGTGTGCATGAGAGGAAGTTTGTGGATCGCCTGAAATAAGTATATCTCTATTTTCAGGGTGGGAGAAATGTACCCTCGGAGGGTAACCTAGTGGAGGAACATCTGGCTCTATACCAGGATTTCCTCTTGCTCTATTCAAAGAGGCCTCTTCTAAGGCCTTAACTAGTTTCTCATTTAACTGATAGTGTTTTTTGACTAGTGGTTCTAGATGAGTAACTACTTCAGTGGCAAGAGATGTCGACATTGTCGTGAAAGTTGCACTCATAGTATCATTGATATCTACAAGTATTCTGTCGATCTGCCTAGAGTTGATCTCTCTATTCTCCTCACTTATCCTTTGGAGGATATCTGTGAAGACCCTGGCAGATTCGTGGGCTATAGTCCTATAGTTTGAGTAAAATTGTTGTCCCTAACTCTCTCTGGCTTCTAACAGTAAATTCTTTACTATTTCTGTAAACTTTCCATACATTTGTTGTACAAGTCCACGACCAGTATTACCTGGAGATGAGCTTTCCCTTTGTGGGGTCTCTCCATTTGCCTCTTCATGAGTATGGTGAACTGATTCACCATTGTTACCCTACGCCCTATTTTCCGGAGGAGTTGAATAACTTATTTCCATATTTTAGAAACTTGTTCCTTCCTGAGCAACTTCCTTATTCTTTTTAGAACGTGTATCCGGCATTTTCTTAAAAGCAACCATTTTTATTTTACAATTGATTTTTCGAAAGTATGAAGAAAAAAGTTCACAATGTGTTTATGAATCTTCTTCTCCCACTGTGGTCGCCAAAAAACTTGTTGGTGCAAAATCAGTTGGTTGACTTTGCAAACAAGTCAATGCACACCCAGTAGTTTGGTACTGAATGTCACGGGAGACTTAGCCCCTGGGGGTTACCGGTTTTAATTAGATAAAACCTTGCTAACGTACTTTGTTGCAATTTAATTTAGGATTAAACCACAACGCCTAATAAATTCAGGCGTAATGCAATAAATAGATAAAATAATAATTAATCTATTAATTAAAGCACAACATTCCCATACATGCCACAAACTTTTAGGAAAGAATTTTACAACACATAGGGGGATAAGTCAGGCTGGACAACTAAAGGGAAGACACGAAGGGAGTTACCTCCATGGTTCCTTGCTTCAATCGGAGAATTACAGGACTCGTCGCCAGAACATGTTCTATGTCTAAGGACTAAACTATAACCCCAAAAGGGGGTTGGCTAGGCTAGAGCTAGGCTACGCTAAGAAAAGAGTAATTTGCAAGTTGTTTTGTGTGTTTGTGTTGTTTGCTTGATGATCGCTCTTCTATTTATAGAAAAGCATGATGCGTAACTTCCGTGCTTACTTGGAGGGAAAACATTTGAATCATCTTTGATTCAAACCTTCAACCGTCTTTGGCACTGAACAACTGTAGCCTTACACGTTTTTCCTTATGTGGATTCGTCTAATGATTGCTCTTTAACTACTCGTACGCTTATCATTCTTGACTTTTATCTCCTGATGGTCTTGGCAATCTCCTCTTATTGACTTTGACTTGTATTGACTTTATCCACTGGGCTTTCATGCTCTTGTTGGGCTTTCATGTTAAGACTAAATTAAACCTTTTGAGGTCTAATACAATGTACCATAATAAATGTTATTGATCATCTAAAAATGGTAGTAACTTTTTCCACATTTATAAAAATGCTTTATTAATTTATACAAAACTTATTTCTAACAACGTAACTTAAAGTTGAATATATCAAAATTGATTATCCGATAAACTATTTGAAGTATTCTTTTTGAAAATAAGAGTAAAAAAAAATTAGAAGACCAGTTTTACCTTTGCATGCAATAGATCATAAGAAATTTGAGTCATCTCTTGCACACAACAGAGAGAGAAATAATTTAGAGAAGTAATGGAAGAGCTTGTTGTTTCTACACGAGCAGCAGCGCAAGAAGAATGGCAGCAGCAGCTGAAAAATTCAAGTAGGCATAAGTCCTACCACACAACTCCAAATTGAGTAATTTTTGAGTCTAAATTCAATAACTTTTCGAGATATACAAATATGAAGAAGGAATATTTGCTAAATTCAGACTGCAGGTTGAAGATAATTGGCTAACAAAAGGTCGTGAACAGAGGAGAGAGAGAGTCAATGGGTTTTGGGGTTTTCTTCCAATTTCCAATTTGTTCAAGCTTTCAAGAATGTTTATGGAGGTTTTTATTTTTTTTGGCTACATGCATGGCACTTGATCAACATTTTAGGGTGAATTCAAGAAAGAGGATGGAATTTGGGGTTTTTTTTGGGTTTTCACACTTTCTTAGGCGATTACAAGTAGAATTGTGAAGTTTTTATATCATTTCATGAAGTATGAATGGTTTTGCAAGGAGAATTGATTGAAGAATGAAGTTTGGCTAGATTAACTTGAAAAAAAACAAAAGGTTGCTCTTATGGAATACCGAGAGGATGAAGATGAAGTTTTGAAAGAGGATAGAGAAAGAGAGATATATGGGAAATGAGGAATTGAGTTTCCTTTCTTAAATAGAAACTGACTAGTTTTGGCTTGTTTCAATAAAACTCAAAATAACTACACACTATAATTTGAGTAACGAGTTTAATAAAAGTTGTAATTGTAAAAAAAAAATATAGCTCATAAATTATTTGAAAAAAATAAAGTATTCTAAAAAAACTAAAAAACTATAGGCATATATCTCATAATAGCAACGTTATCGCATAATTAAGTAGATAAAATATGTTTAACTTTTGATTAAAACTACTTAAGAATGCGGGCTATTACAGTTAGTTTGTCAAAATTCTTGTCATCATTACTTCAGTCGTAGCGTCCCGAAATTTCAGATTCTTCATAGTGTCCATCTTGTTGTCACTAGTGGAAAAAAGCCCATCGGATCAGGTCAAAATCGGGCTTACTGATCCGGTTTTGGTCCGGATCGGATGGGCCCGCAGCGGAATGAGGGATAAAGTGATTCGGTTCACAACCGGACCATGTAACGCTAAACTGATTAGGTCATGACTGAAAACCGGATCAGTTAGTTACACTAACTGATTCGATTTTCAGTCATGACCGGATCAGTTTAGTGTAAATTTGAGTAAAAAAAAATTAAGGTCAAACTAACTGATCCGGTTTCCTTGTATATAACCGGATCAGTTGAGTGCAATCTTGATTAAAAAAACCAGGTTGCCACGTGCATACAGATCACGTATGGATATCATAGGAAGCATTAAATAAATAAACTAGTGTTACATTATTATATAACCTCTTCAACCAAGTATTACAAGCAAGGTCAACGCTGTTCTAAACTCCTCCGCCCCAAGCTCACCCCTCTTCAGTTTGGGTCTTCCAAATTGACACCCTATTTCACATAACTACAGGAGAAAAGCTATTGAAGTTCCCTCATGCTGCTGCTTGTCGTAACTCACCGAGCCTAGCCAAGCGCATCTGAGCATTTGAAAGGATGCTCAACCTACACCATTAAGAAAAGTGGAATACCCATCTACATTATACTTAGAAAATTCAGAAGAAAAAAAATTATACTAAAACCAAAATTAACAACAATAACAAAAGCAAGAAAGATAAGGTATATTTATAATAGAGGAGCATATAATAAGATACAAAATTATATTTCTTCGTGTTAATTTCACATTTCAAACTTATTTTAGAATTACATTTTCTTCAAATTTAATTTGTGTCAAAAATTAAGATATGATATTCGTTTAATTTACCAAATATGGTTTAATGTGTTTGTCAAAACACAAATGAGACAAAACACCCACCTGCACACTGCCCCCTTCGCACCTTTTCAATTCATTATCAAAGAATACATAGCACACAAAAAGATATAGGAAAAATTGTCAAGAATAAGTCAACATTTGCGCGGTCTTCTAAAAATAAGTCGGTCATTTAATTATCCTGGAATAAGCTAACTTTGATATCATTTAAACTTATAACAAGTCAAATGACTTGTAACCGGTTTAACAAGTCAATTTTTTTTTTTTTGCAATTTTTAGATCTTTTTCTCTCTTCCCTCTCTTCTTATCCTTTCCATGGACCACCCCAAAACCACCTAACTACAGCCCAACCCACCGAAACCCACCCACCCATCAGTCCACCAACACCACCACCTCCCCGAAGCCACCCACACCCATATCACCATGAACGCCACCCACAAATCCTAAAACAACCTAACCACAAAATCACCCACAAACCCCAGAAAATTAGCCCTCCTTCTCACCGTCCAGTTCTTCCCCTCCTACCACCCCTCCCTCCTCGCTGAACCCCAACACTTGAGAAGAACCTCCTTTCCCGAACCTTAATCTGACTTCATTCCACCACCCTCGAAACTCCGAGCATCACCCTCCTTAAACCTCCTCATCTTCGCAACTTCATCACCACCACCCCCAACATTTCTCAACCACCCCCAACAAAAACGACCAATACAGTTATCATTACAAATCATGCTCCCACTACTTCACTTTTTCCATCATTAGAGTACAAAACCCAGAAATTTTGATCAACAACGATGAATTTTGGCAAGGGGAAGAAGTTCAATATTGGAATTTCACCATCATCTTCATCTTCTCCTCCGTCTTGGTTTTCGCATTTCTGGGAATCGGCTCGCCGGACGAAACCCACTGAACCCAATTCTTCTGACGTCCGTACAAATTCCGGTGTCGTTTTTGCAATGGTGATCGTCGATGAAGTAGTGAACTACTTAAAGGTGGCAGAAAGGGCCACAATGGTTCATGTTGACATGGGTTTTCGGTTCTGGATGGAGATGGAGTGGTATTGATGGTGGTGGGTGGCGGAAATGAGACGGGATGGTCCGATGGTGGGTGCTGATGGGCAGGGGTGACGACAGGGTAGTGAGTTACTGGGTTTTGGAGGGGAATAGAGAGAGAAAATATGTTGTATATTTTTTTTCATACAATTAAAATTAATAAATAAACGAATGAGATGGTGACACGTGGACATTTAACCTATTAAAGAGGTTAATAACCGGTCATGACTTGTTAAAAATAGATAAGTATCAAATGTTAGCTTATTTCAGGATAATCAAATGGCTGACTTATTTTTAGAAGACCGCACAAAGGTTGGCTTATTCTTGACAATTTTTCCAAAGATATAATACAACGAATTTTAAAACAGCGAGTACGTCACTCATTACGTCGTATTGGAGGACAGCAAGCTGCAGCAGCATTTGACTGCTGGTGAAGCATTAAGGTAGCATATACTTGCGAGCTTAGTATAAAGGTAACATAAGCTGGAATATCATACTCATTTAGCAAATAAGTGGACCGACAATACTAAATATGGACAACCTTATCTCTTAGAAAGCCTATTTAGTTATCTACTAAAGAAATGAGCTTGCTACTTTCAACCTAAATGCATAAAGTCAATTATATATATAGGGATTTTGTGAAGATATATCAATTGCTTGTATAGACATCAATTTTATTCCCATTTCTTTTCAAGATATAGGACTAGGAGCATGTTTAACTATTTAGCCTCTAATTAAAGTTCTTGATATATTAATAGATAAATAACTATCACATTAACTAACAGAACTGTTGTATGTGCTGTTAGCCTAATAGAGAAATCCAACTCTCATAGCAAGAAGGGTTGCGAAGAAACCAATTAAAACTAGCTCAAACACTTACCTTTCACCTTTAATAGCAAAGAAATCATAAGTAATTAATCGAAAGGTAGTCTTAGAGAAAGCAATTGAATATTGCCGGTTCACGCTGAACTATCGGACAATGAATCAGATTTGCAATGAACATAAGTAGCAGTCACAAAATGACATAATCACAGTCATAGTTCTAAGGACATACTATCATATCATAAAAATTTAATCTTGACAGATGCATCGCATAAACCCATCAATAACATTCAACAATCCACCATAATTCCATAAACAACTCACATGAATTGAAAAAGGGTCAAATAGCCAAACTTGTATAGAAAATGAACAAAAAGGAACACACAAATTGCATAAAAAATGACTTCTAAAAAAATGCAGATGAATAGTGATTAACATACCTGGTAAAGAAGAGGAGAAGATTGGAAAATGTAGAGAGAAATAAGTTAATAACTCATTTTCCTTGCACGCAAAAACCAAGCTTAAGGGATCCGATTTTTGGAAGAATCGGATCCGTTCTTTAGTGTCATTAAACCTTTTCTCCACTAGTGTACTCCCATGGCTTCTAAATTAGAAATTAATTTACTCATCGATGTCGTTCCTCCATAATTACTTCTTTCTGTGGCTTTGCTACCTGACTTTTCACGAGCTATTTGCATGATTAAGACTAGAGCATCAAGCTCAACAGGAATGAAGCTTCTTTTCCTTATTAGAAACTCAACTTCCTGGAAGTGTACAAGCAGCAAAAACATCAGCTCAATGCTAGAATCAGACTCAGTCCATTTTATTTATGAGCAGGGGAAAATTTCATATGGGCAGTCTCAGAGGTAGAACGAAAGGTAATAGTTACCGGCTTATCGGGACATATCATTGATCGAAATATAAGAACACAGAGATCACTGTCATTTGAAAGCAATTGTGCTGTATTTTCACATACTTATAGTAAAAACATGGTGTTAACTGCAGCCAGCAGATACAATCACATTAAGAGCATTTCAATCGTACTAGAGAATTTCCATAAGCTTTTACCAAATGACTTCTACCATAATATATGACATATAAAATGAAAAACTTTATAATGAAAAAAAATGCTTAAGTTTTACAAGAATTACCTGTTTATTTTGCTAGATGCCATACAGTTGAAATGCAAAGAAGCAATATAATACCTAAGCTCAGCCTCAGCTTCAGTCAGTTTGGCTGCAGTAGCAAGTAACTCAGCAGAAGGCATCGCAGGGCCAATCACCCTATAATAATAATTAATTATCCATGAATGGTATCAACCATCTTTGTAGGTGTGGTGTATTCTTGACAAATTGTGGTTGTTTCAACCATTCCCAAGGCTTTTTGGTTTGCAGTAGTTAGAAAGATCAATCTAAATCTTACTCTTATCTTAATTCTACTTCAAATTATATATATGATAAAGAATACTAATTCCAAGTTCAGAAAACTCTTTGATTCAAATTTTCAGAAAGAATTCGTGTACACATATTCAAACCAATTTAGTGCATCTGTTACATGAACTGTCTGATGATCAACAGACTCTTTCTCTTTTAAGTTATTGGCAAAATTCCTTCAAATTATGTTAAGAAAATTCACACATTTTAACAATCAAAGGCGAAGCACAATGAATATTTGACAAGAAATTCTACATGTAACTGTAAGATACTATTCACACGCTCTAACGTTCATGCCTTGAACAACCCCCAAAGAAAACCCATCTTTCCCAGTTGTTAGGAAAGTTTCTTGCATAAGGTTGCTTCTGACAATTCTGAAGATCAATGATGTTAAACTAGAGATAGAAAGGACCAATTCCTTTTATACTACATTCCTAGGCTCTGAATCTCCATTCAAATTGAATTCTGGATTGCTAGATGTAAATTGGTGATGCTGCTGGTTGCTGATATAGCCTGCTGAATGCCTCACAACAGGTACGGACAACTTATCTAAATCCTCCATTGCAGTAACCTTTTTAAAGCTCTATAAGCTTTTGTTCAAATGTTTAACTAATAAAACAGTTGGTGCTATATCGTCTTTATATAGAGTCATTTGGTAAAAGAAGATACCCCACAACTCAGGCATCTCTAGCAATGTATTGCACTATTGTTAGATCTAAAATTCTAAATTGTTAACCTAAGTCAGTGGGACTCTTCAAAATTCGTTGTAACCGGTATCTATATAGACACTTAGATACTTCAAATTAGCTAAGTTCCTTGATGTCAGACCCTCATATCCAAAACTGAACCAAATCATATCCCCAAGTTTGAGTAACATATGTACAACAAGTCAACTAGTATTTAGCGGGAGAATAGAAAGAGAGAGAGGTATGGTACCTGTAGCGGTAGCCGGCCAGCAATAAGCCCTCTTGTAGAAGCCATGATCCCAAGGCTAAACCGGCTACAATGAAGTAATGCAACCACATCTGCAACCATATAGAAAACATCAACCTACTGAGTTAGTTACTGATTAGCTCAACTCTTCTAGAGAAAAAGGACCCTAGGAATATTTTTTATTTTTATTTATAAGCCTAAGATTTTTTTTTTTGGTAAGTAAGTAAAATTGTATTAAGAACCAAAAACATCAAACAACCTAAGTCCTTCAATGAGAAGGACTGGAAACTAAACAGGCCACAAGAGGACTAAAACAACCAATTACAGGCTATTAACCCAACTACAATCTCTACTACTCCATTTGCTAGTTTTACAAAAAGAAATTCTATGTTTAACTATACATTGTATCTCTTTAACTATACAATCAGTATTATTTACTTTCAGTAACCAATAGGCTTCATTCCTTGTCCTCCATAATTGATAAATGGCTGCTGTAAGGACCAGAAAGACAATCTGCATCCTGATTTTAGACCCTCTGTAAGCTCTTCTAACCCAAGTGAACCATTGAAGAATAGTTCTGCTCCAACACTAAATACCAATCTAGTCAAGCAACTGTGTGAGAATTTTTTTGCTGAACACACATTTAAAGAACAAGTGTTCATGAGATTCAATATGAACACCACATAAACAGCATATGTTATCTGGACTAATGTTATACTGAAAAAGTCTATCCTTTGTCCTCAGCTTATTCTGTATACCTAACCAGGCAATGAACCTATGTTTAGGCAAGCTCATTCTGTTCCATACACCCTTTGCCCAATGTGCTGCAGGCATTTCACCCACTAGAAGATCATGGACCTTACTAATGGAGTATTGACTATGGGCAGGCCATTGGTGCATACCCAGTTGCACTATATCATTCTTTACTTTACACAAATATTTCATTATCCAACTGGCACCTGGTGGGGCTTGATAACTCCACCAATCTCTGTCTTTTACATAGACAGTATGCACCCATCTCACCCACATTTCATCTTTTTTACAGCCAATACTCCAAATTAACTTGCCCACAACTGCTTTATTCCACATCTTGATATTTCTAAACCCTATACCCCCTGCTTTCTTATGTGTGCACACTGCATTCCAATTCACATGCCCTGCCTTCTCACTATTAGCTTTGCCACTCCATAAAAAGTGTCTGCAGATATCATTGATTTTATCTAGGACGGCAATAGGCAAGATAAAAATTTGAGCCCAGTAACTATGCACACTCAGTAGAACTGAATTTATAAGTTGTGTTCTACCTGCATAGGAGAGATTTCTAGTGCACCAAACTCTAATTCTTGACACCATTTCATCTACCAAAGCTTCACAATCTGCTGCCTTCAATTTTTTTGATAGGCACTCCTAAGTACCAAAATGGGAGATTTTCTTGCTGAAAGTCTGAGAATTGCTCTATTCTTGCTATTTCATCTTATGCCATAGTTGTACAATACAAGGCTGATTTATTCTTGTTTGCTTGTAACCCTGAAGTTTCAGTAAACAATTTCAGGCCTTGCGACAGAAGGTAGCTTGACTTAGCTTCTCCTTTACAAAACAAAAGTAAATCATCTGCAAAGCACAGATGATTCACTTTCATAGCATGATACTGACCGGTAGAAAGTATTTGAACTCCTGAAGCTCCCCTATGTAGGCCAAGATCCTAGTCAGATAGTCTATACACAAAACAAACAGCAGGGGGGACATAGGATCCCCCTGCCTAAGCCCTCTTTTTGCAGGGAAAAAGCCTTTTGTGCTGCCATTAACATGAAGAGTAAACTTTGGTGTTGTAATGCATTCCATTATGCATGTGATAAAATGATCAGGGAACTGCATTGCCTTCAATAGATCATGCATAAAACTCCACTCAATGGAGTCATATGCCTTCTTTAAGGCTACCTTCATCAAAACCCCTTTGACTGGATTTCTAGCTTTGCCAAATCTCTTTACAAGATCATGACATAATAAAATGTTACTTATGATGCTTCTACCATTGATGAATGCCCCTTGATTCTGTGAGACCACATCTGGGAGTACTTTGCCTAATCTTGAGCATAGGAGCTTAGTTATAGTCTTGTACACCACAGAGTAACAGGCAATTGGCCTAAAATCACCAGTTGAGGCAGGGCTTTTAACTTTAGGAATCAATGTTATTGCAGTAACATTGATCTCCTTTAAAATTCTTCCAGTTCTGAAGAAATCCTGAATGGCAGCTACAATATCATGGCCTACAATATTCCAACATTGCTTGAAAAATCAACTTCAATAACCATCAACACCTGGTGATTTATCATCAGGTATTGAAAACAAAGCTGACTTGATTTCATCAGGGCTGAAAGTTAAGTCTAACATCTGCTGCTGGGATTCATTAAGGACATTTCCTTTTGCAATTATAGCAGGTTCAACTTGCCTCACACTACTATCACTACCAAGGAGAGAGTGATAGAACTGTAAGAAAGAATCCACCACTTCAGAAGAATTGCTGGCCCAAGTGTCATCCTCTCTTCTTATGGTATTAATTCTATTTTGAAACCTTCTCATTTTGATGCTTTGATGGAATGTCTTTGTATTATCATCACCTTCATTCAACCATCTCACTTTTGCTTTCTGACTCAGAAACTGAGAATAATTCCTATGAGCCACTTTGTACTGTTCTCTTGCAACTTTTTCCTGCTGTCTGAACTCACTATGTTCAGGCTGATCATGCATGACTTTTTGAGCTGAAATCATGTTTTGATATTTGAGAGTATATTGCTCTGAAACATCCCTAAACTGACTAGCATTCAGTATTTTCAAATCCTTTTTCAGCAGCTTCAACTTGCTTACAACTTGGAACATCAAAGTGCCTTGAATTTGCTGCTGCCACACCTGAGAAACAATGTCCTGAAATCCTACAGTCTTGCACCACATATTGAAAAACCTAAAAGGTTTTCTCTTCTCCTCATTGACAAAAGACTTGATGAGAAGAGGACAGTGGTCATATTCTCCCTCTGGAAGAATAATGACTTCAGTGAGAGGCCAATCAGTCATCCAACTCTCATTGCCCATGACCCTATCCAACTTGCAGAATACTCTATCAGTCCCATCCTGCTTATTATTCCAGGTAAAAAATTGCCCATTAGACTTGATTTCCATTATTTTGCACCAATTCATACAATCTTTCATATCTTCAGTCTCTCTTTCCCTGACAGGTTGACCTATTCAATCTTCCATACTCATTATGGCATTAAAATCCCCCCAAATGATCCAAGGCCTGTCATCTCTTGCATTGCTCTTCAAATCATTCCACAAATCTACTATTCCTTGTCTATCATTCAAACCATAGACAAAAGTGCACAAGAAAGTCTTCCCACCATTAATGACCTTAATTTCAATATGTATGATTTGACTAGTACACTGAAGAATAGTCACATTCAAAGAGGTAGGATGCCACCCCAAAACTATTCTTCCATTACCATGCCACTGATTATTTGTAGTTAGATACCAACCATGACAGACTGTAAGATAAAAGTCACCAAGAGAGTGAGCTTTTATCTTAGTCTCTAGGGGACTAAACAACCAGATATTATGAGTTCTTATAAAGTTCATCACTTCAATTTGCTTTTTCTTGTTGTTTAGTCCCCTCACATTCCAACATAGCATGTTATCCATCCATGGTAGGAGGTTCCCCCTCCTCACCATGTCCAACCTCTTCCTGGCCTACACCAACTTCAACCCTTTGATCCTCTTCTCCTGCTATTTCCACTTCTTGTAACACAATGCCATCAGTTCCATCTAAAACAGCAAAAGAGTTACCAGTGTTAACTGGTTGTGGTGAATGATTAACAACAGCAGTTTTCTTAATCACCACTTGGAATCCTTCTGCATATTTTTTTGCCATGTTCTTCTTTGGCATCCACTTCTGTTGCATTTTCTTCTGTGTTTTATGCTTACAATCATTCACTGTGTGCCCTATACCATTATATTGTTCACATTTAATGGGCTTCCACTCATACTTCACATCATGTTTCACCATTACCCCTTTTTCATTTTCAAAGATTATATGCTCAGGAAAGTTCTGGTTCATCTGTGCTTCCACCATAATCCTGGCATATGCTAACCTATCCTTATTAATTGTTGCCTGATCCAGCTTAATAGCTTTCCCAATCCCTGATACAAGCTTGAACAAACACTTTTCCCCACAATACTTCAGGTCTAAAGCAGGCAATTGTACCCATATTGGTACAGTTTTCTTATCAAATAATTGAAACCCATCATTTAAAATTGAATCTCATTGGTCAACGTTATGAAATCTAACCAGAAATACTCCTTGATTAACTGCTACAAACCTTCTCTAACCATTTTTTCCCCCAAATTCGTCTAAGATACCCATCCATCACCGGAAATGGTGGATTGACCCCCAAGACATAACAAACAATCGATGAATTCCAGTAATCAATTTCACTTTGAATATCCTCAAAATTAATTTTAATGGCAGAATCTTTAATTTCTTCATTCAGCACATTCAATTCAGGCACAGGAGATTTAACTTGTTCAAATTCATGAAGTAATGTGCGAGATTGAACATTACCTTTCTCCATGGAATCCAAACGTTGTTGCGTTTTCTTCATGATTGACAGCCATTCAGAAAGCTGTGCTTTCTCCTTTGATTGTGTTTGCAATGTCATCAAAGAACTTCGAGGTGTTAATGGCTCCTCAAATTCTTGAATCACTAATGGTTCCACTCCATGAAGTTCTGCCAGAGTTTTGTGTTTCCGACCTTCAATTGAACTTACAGGGCCTTGTTTCTTCTCCTTATTACTCTTCTTGCTTCCAGATTTCTTCAATTTTGCCTTAGTTTTTCCTGCCATGGCGACGGTGTAGGATAAGAGAGGGTGTTCTTATCCTACGCCGAGAGAAAATAGGCGCGAAGAAATTTTTAAGACATTAAGCCTAAGATTTCAACCTTTTAGCAATGGAAGTCCTTCTAATCAAATTACAAGTGATATTATACCATGTCATTTGAAATTTCTATCATATCTTCTCTTCTCCTCCATTCCCCTACCAAATCAACAACAAGCCTTAGAATACTATGAATAAGTGATACCCCATAGTGATACCTTATTTGTCCACGGTCATGACAATAAATAATAATTCTCTGAGAACTTTGTACATTAATATGTATGAGGTAAGGGCTTTAAGAGAAACCTTGAATTATTTTTTCTCAATACTTCATGAGAGGGCAAAGATTAGTTTTATTCATTGTTAAACAACCAACAGCAACCATATTCATTTTCTGCAGTAAAAAAAGTTCCAAAGATGGGAATGGTACCTTCTTTTTCAGAGTTCGGATCTTTTTCTCAATATCTAAACCTGAGTTAGCTGTATCTGATACCTTACCAGCAGTCGCGGTTGTAGAAAGTGCTAGCTGGCTAATCTGAGAAGCAACAGACTCTAAATTATTTGACTTTAGACTTGGATGCGAAGAAATTTTTAAGACATTAAGCCTAAGATTTCAACCTTTTAGCGATGGAAGTCCTTCTAATCAAATTACAAGTGATATTATACCATGTCATTTGAAATTTCTATCATATCTTCTCTTCTCCTCCATTCCCCTACCAAATCAACAACAAGCCTTAGAATACAGTGAATAAGTGATACCCCATAGTGATACCTTATTTGTCCACGGTCATGACAATAAATAATAATTCTCTGAGAACTTTGTACATTAATATGTATGAGGTAAGGGCTTAAGAGAAACCTTGAATTATTTTTTCTCAATACTTCATGAGAGGGCAAAGATTAGTTTTATTCATTGCTAAACAACCAACAGCAACCATATTCATTTTCTGCAGTAAAAAAGTTCCAAAGATGGGAATGGTACCTTCTTTTTCAGAGTTCGGATCTTTTTCTCAATATCTAAACCTGAGTTAGCTGTATCTGATACCTTACCAGCAGTCGCGGTTGTAGAAAGTGCTAGCTGGCTAATCTGAGAAGCAACAGACTCTAAATTATTTGACTTTAGACTTGGATCTGTGGCATCGATTTCCTCCTTATCCTCGTCCACTGAATGTTCCGAGTTCGTAGCCCTTTCAAGGGCAGCCTGTCAAGGTCAATGATAACTAATTAACCTTCTAATAAAAATCAATACAGTAGCCCAAATGTTATACTCAGATGTCAGGACAATTGACACCCATAAACTACACTACAAAAAACTAACAAGTAATAACCAACCAATACCATACACATGGTGAAATTAGTAGCGGCACAAAGGTTTACAACAACTTATGAGAAGGAAATTTTATGCTCTCTCGGTTCTAAAGTGCTTGGGAGGAAAATGCAGCAATTTAGAGCAATTTCAGGCAAGAAAAATGCAGCAATTTAGAGCAAACCCCGGAAAAACCCACATTAGAAAACTAGATAATACGAATTAAATACACCTCACAAACAACATAATTTACTTCAAACTTACTAATAATAAAAAACAATATATACATTACCCAATTCAAGCAAACAATTGATCCTTTACAATCAGAACCACAAAATAATAGGAAAAATTAATTCAAGTTCAACATAGAAACGACTACAAACAACTAACATCACATGAAAACCCTAACAACAAGTAGTAGGATAACGGCCAATCACCCTAATTCCAGTAACTCGAAAAATTCAAAAACCCTGATTCTAGTAATTCGAAAAAATAAAAAACCCTAAAAAAGAAACCCTAATTACAAACTAATTTAAAAACGAAATTACCAAGTTGAGCTGGCAGAGGTTGGTGGTTCATGACCTGGGCTGTCTTGGCGAAGACGCGGCGGCCTTTGACGGATCAAGAGCAGAAAAAACGCAGAAATCAGAAAGCAGAAATGAGGATTAATCAAGAGCAGAACGGATTACGATGAACAAACCCTAAATTTTGGGGATTTTTATCGAGTCACCGACGAATGAAGAAAAAACGTAAAAATGGAGGAAGAAGTTGATATTTTTAAATTTCTTTTGTATTGGAGGTCGAAGTTGAAGTTATTGGTGGTGAGTACAAATCGATAGCAGAAGAAGATGAACCGGAGGTTGAGAGTGAGGTCAGGAGAGGAGAGGAGAGGTGGTGTGGGTTACAAACCCTAGCCCGTGAGAGAAGAGAGGAAATGTGGGAGAGGAGATGGGTGCGAGAAAAGGAGATGAGTGAGGGGCGTTGTTAAGAAAACGCGGGTTTGTTTTGAGAAAAAAGTGTTGATTAACCGATCCGATCCCGTGAACCGGATCAGTTAAGAGAAAACCGGATCAGTTTTCTGTTAACTGATCCGGTTCACTGAAGGACCGGATCCGTTATTCAGCCCAGTTTTTCCTCCTAAAATTTCGTCGATTTACGGATCCGGTTTAACAAAACCGGATATGTTATCTTGTGACATATAACGTTTTTTCCACTAGTGTGTAGAAGTCTCATCTTATTAGGAATTCTAGCTACATTAGAAGTCCATTTAGCACATATGTCTCTGCTCATCTAGTTTCACTCCATTTAGAGTTCTTAACCCCGTCTAACTCTATCCATGTTAGGAGTCTTAATTCGCTTAAGTTCCATCCATCTTAGAAGTTTATAATCCATAGAAAGTCCATGCACAATAGGAGTCTAAAACCATTAGAATTATGTCCATCTTAGGAGTCTAAATGCATTAGAATTATGTGCATCTTAGGAGTATAAATCCATTAGAATTCCGTTCATCTTAGGAGTTTCGAATCCATTAGAGTTCCGCCCATATTAGGAGTCTAAATCCATTTGAATTCCGTCCATCTTAGGAGTCTAGGTCCACTAGAGTTTCATGCATATTAGGAGTCTAGCATTTTTGAAAGTTCACCAAATCTAGAATTCTAACGTCATTAGAAGTCTATCAAGTTTAGGATTCTGAAGTCATTAGAATTTCATATCTATTAGGACTGCATTCATACTAGAATCCTTTTGCGTTGCATAGTCCATCATTCATACACTTCATGCATAACTAGAGTTATTAGGCATTTAGGAGTCTCATTGCATCCAAGCTCTCCAATTCATTTCATGCATTCCGCATATAGTAGTCTCGAACTACAAGCGATCTGATTCCCTCTTTTGGGATATGTAGGCAGCCTTTACATATTCGAACGCATAGATTGAGTCATTCATACATGCATTAGGTCTAAGTGCATAAAAAAATCCAAAAAAAAATCCTAAAAAAATAAAAATCATTATGCATATAGGAGATTCATATTCGTTCCTAGAAGCTCAACTTTTAAATAAACATACATTCTTTCATTCCATTTCTTTCTCTCCATCATCACTCTATCTCTAAATCTCCATTGATGATCCATGTAGAAATCAAGCGACATTGAAATGGGCAGTCCATCGAATTCCGAGCAACAAGTCGCTGAAATGGCTAGAGCTTTAGCCAAGCTGTCTAACATGATGGAAGAAATAGGTATAAGGCTTGAGAAGATCGAGTATGGTGAATCTCCTGGATTCAACAAGAAATTAGAGAGTGTTGTTCATAGGGTAACCAATACAAATTCCTATTTTGAACCTATTGATAACACCAAACTATAGGGAAAACTTCCTGAAAAATTCTCTACAACTTACATCCCTAAATTCAAACCAACTGATAACCCAAAATACAATTTAAGAAACTTTCGTGCAACCATGATCATCAAATCGGTTGACCCTGAACTCTACCCGATGATATTCCCGATGTCGTTGGACCCAATTTGTCAAAATTGGTTCTATTCCTTGGTCCCCAAGCAAACTGAAACTTAGGAAGGCATCACTATTGCTTTCATGGAACAATATGAATTGAACACACAACTGCAAACCTCCCTTAGTGAGCTCGAGGTTCTTAAACAAGGTGAAAATGAAGGCTTTACCACTCACCTGAACAGATGGAGGGAGAAATCAACCCATATGGTATCAAGGCCTACAGAAAAAGACTTGATACGAATATTCGTTTCTAACCTCCTTCCTAAATACAAAAACCACCTCAAATACTTGGGTCTTGATAGCTTCACAAGAGTATATGATGTGGGTATCCAGATTGAGAATGATTTGGTGAAAAATGCCGAAGATAATGACCTCAATGCCATAGAAGCATGCACATCTCTGAGCTCAATCGCTCATTAAGACATTTGGACTTGTTTAGGTCCAATTAGCACGGAAAAAATATACTTATTCTCTTTCCATTTAGAAAGAGACCTCATGAAGATCGAAGTTGTATCGTCACGCGACGTATGAGTCTTGACTTAAGATTTCGTATTCTGTTTTTACTTCTCTTTCTTTTATGTGACCAGTCTAATATAGGATTTTCCCTCTTGTTGCATGTACTCATAAATTTTCAATTAATAAATGAGTATTTATTTTCTAACCCTGTACTAATGAGCATCAATGGAAATCACGATTTTCGCCTTAAAAGAAATGAGTTTCTAATTCTCATGAATTTTCTAATAAAGGCAAAGAACAAATTGTCGCCCTTTCCCCGCAACTATCTCTCCAATCCTTATCATTCATAATCCCCTTCTCCCTTTAACCTACCTCATGGGAAGTACATTTGACGACCATTCAATGTAAAGGGCAGATAAAATAAAAAGAGCAACAGCAACAAAAATCAAAGCAAAAAGAAAAAAGGAAAAGCAAAAAAATGATGAAAAAAGGGGTGCAAAAGCATGAAAAAAGAAGTGTTCCAAATAAGCTCATCAATAGCTTTGTCAAACGTACCTCTTTCAAAGCCTTTAACCCTTCAACCTAAAACTCCGACTTTAACCAAAAAGTCTTGACCTCCATAACCAAAAACCATTGCAAGCCAAATCATATCTCTATAAAAAAAATAAAACCTTATCATAAACAATCCACAACCACATTGCATTCCAATAAGCCATAAAAGACAAACCAAAGCCCACTAGGTCGAAAACCAAAAAGGGCGACTTTGGCAAAAGGCAAGGCATCTTCTCATTCATCAGCCTGAACTACGAATGGTTTGTTTCTGCTAAAGATACGTAGGAAACCTCACCTTGAGGTCCGACCGCTTCAAACCAAACCAAACCTACATCATTATCCACCCTTGCCAAAGACCTCTTCAAAAATCAATGCCTAATTCATTGCAAATGGCTCCAAAGCAAAATGCTCGGCCACCAATTAAAATGCTAAGAGCTACGACTGGCCTGATTCCATCATGGATACATAGGCAACTTCTTTTGAGGCCCGACTATTTTAATTCAAAATGTATTTTTGAAGTTCGTCAAGGCCCATGAGAAATAGTGCGATCGCCCAAAAAATCATGAATTTTAAATGTTCATCCCTACCCTTAGAACTAGACTGGGATTCGAACCTCCATCATTAGCCTACCCCATTGCATGAGTCGATTCATTATGACTCCACCTTTTCTTTTTCTGATCCCTTGTCATTTTCAACACTCAGTGCTATGACCACGCTTCATTTTTTAGTGTTCCTTTCTTTGGCTTTTCTTGTCTTTTTCACCTTAGGAACCCTATATGGAATCGTTGGTTGAAACTTCCACTAAGCGTGACAAGATATCTTCAAAATCAAGCAATCAAGCTAGATACTTCATCAACTCCATCTTACTGGGGGCTTCATCACTGGTCCACCCAGAAAATCATAGGCTCTAAGTCCAGACCTATTGAGATAAGGACTTCATTACAAGTTCATATATGACATCTTGGGTATTAAACCCACACAGATACAACAACGCACCTATTTATGGGCTTGCTTAGGCCCTTGGCATACAAAACTCGAAGCATATACAACTCAAGCGCTACGAAAACTCGTTCTATAACATATTTCAAATCGAACATATAATCTATTAACTGAAGAGATCATCCTTGGGATCCATGTGCACCTTGATAAGGACTTCATTACGAGTCGATACAAAAGATTGTGGGCTCCAGACCCATACGAGATCCTAACTGTTTTGTGGGCTCACTTAGACCCGTAACAACTACAACACATTTTGAATCAAGCATAACCTGTAATCCCCTATAATTTTAAAGGATTTTATAAATATATTTTATCATTTATATATTTATATTTTAGTTGAAATGATTTTATTTAATTAAAGAAGGTTGACTATTTTAAAAGTCAAATGAAATTATTTTAAGGATTTAAGAAAGTTGAAAATATTTTAATTAGGCATGCTTTGAAAAAGGTTTGAAATACGAATTTGATTTGGAAAAGAAATCTAAGTGGACTTGAGGAACCCAAATTCTAAGTAGATTAGGAAAAAGGAGTTATATTGATGCTAGGAGTTCTAATTTATCAATCCTAGCTGTCATCAAATTATAATCAAACTCAATCTCCTTTTCCTAAGCCCAAAAGAAAACCCTACTTATAAATACCTTAGACCCAATTATTTTACCCCACACAAAGATTATTTTTTTCTCTCTCCTCTCTCAAAACTCACGGCACTCTTCTCTCTCTTCCTCTTCCACATGAGTTTCAATACGTTTCCTCTCAAGTTTTCTTTCTTCTTCTTCAAGTAACGTTTTCTTCTTCGCTAAGAAACGTCGCAACCACCGCCGAACACCAGTGAACCGTTGCTGCCGCCGCCGCTGCTCATCCTTGGCCGGCGCATCATTCCACTTTTCTCTTGTGTTGGTTTAATTCTTTTCTTCTTCCTCAAGTTTCCATTAAAGACTATATTTTTATGCTTTATTTTAGTACTAATCATGATTAATAACTTTAATTTACTATTTTAATGATTAATCATGGTTTATGTATATTATATATTATAAGAATAAAAATTCAGATTTATTTATTATAGTTAGATTGAAGTTTTAATCATTAAAGCATGGATTTTTAGGGTGTTAATTATTAGAAAACCATAGTAGCATGTTGTATACTATGAGATTGGTTTAGATTATGAATTTAAACATGTTTGCATATGTTTAAAGAGGGTTTTATGATTTTATAAGTTGTTGGAATTTCAGAAAATATTTATTTAGAGAGTTTTAAGAATTTTAATTACTAGTATGGTAGTACTATGCTAGGAATTAAAAGTAATTGAAGTTTTGATAGTAAAATCAACTTTTGAATATGTTTAAAGGGGATTTTAAATATTTTAAAGTTGCTGTCTTTTTATTTAAGAGTATTGATTTTAGTTATATTTGATTTCTAGGCGGAGAGTATTCTGTAGGAGACTTTTAAAGGGCTAAAAGTGGCATGCCGACTAGTTTACACAAGGTACGTACATACTTGTATGATTATATGATTAGTATCATGATTTAAGGAGGAAAAAGTTGTAGTATCATGTATAGGAACTTTATAAGTTCATATATGATTTTTAGTATGACTGATTTCTACATGTTTTATGCCTGTGAGCAAGCATGTTAATTATTAGATTTATTATGAGTAAAGAATTGTCATGTTTGTATGGATTCATTGATGCAAGCATGTGGATGGGAACTTTAATTATTAATTCACATGGGGGAATTAATATGTTATTAAGATTGATTCATGATTATTCATGTGTTCCCTTACAAGTATTATTTTCACTACTTTATGAGGACTGTGGGTCTTATTTGGTAAGTTGATAAGTATGCCTTTTATAGGTAAGTTTGATTGTTGGCTAGGTTCAACAAATGAGAAAGTTAAGATTAAAAGAAAGTAAGTCTTGGGTTGTAAGTTGTGACCACTTATTAAATCCTAAGATAAAAGAAGTTCAGTTGTGAATGTTGAATTATTATTTCTGTGTTGCTTGTATGTGAGTCATAACAAGTAATAAATTGTAAAGAACGTAAAGTGTAACAAGGATGGTTATAAACTTTAGACTGGTGCACGTCTAGAGTTGGACATTAGGAGTTGGGGTACATGGTGAGCGAGCCATGGCTTTTTACGAGAGATGGATTGATCACCATCCCTTTTCGGTTAGCAAAGGTTCCTCGATATCGCAGGTCATTTCTGGAATACGTGGTAGCTCCCGTATTTCGTCTTTGTAAGGAAGGCATTAGTAGATAAGACAACTCAGGTCCAATAATTATTCCATTTGAGTAATAAAAAGATGTTTAGAGTTAGTTCAGTTAAAAGTTGTCTGTAGAATGTTATATGATTATATTATTATTTATCCCTGCATGTTATTTATTTAGTATCGTGTTAGGAAAGTTTATGTATTATTATGTAGTACTCAGCTTTGCTGTTTACGTGCTTTGTTTGTATGTGTTGATCATGGCTTTGCCTTATTGATCCTGTGATGACCCAATTTTGGTGAGCAGATTCTCTAGAGCATTGACATTTACAGGTTCGCAGATGTAGCATCATTGGGAATCTGGGAATGGAGAGCTTGTGTAATTTAGTTTATCATGTTTCCGCATTAGTAGGAACATATTTTGATAAGTTTGTTTGAGTAGACATTTATAGAGTAAATATTTTTGAAGTACTTAGTTATTTATTTATTTATGATAATAAAGTATAAAGTTTAGTTAGATGTTTTCCGCTGCAAAATTCTGAATAAGCCGATACGTTATCACACGGGCGATAATACTTGGGTAATTCTCTAAGTTTTATATTATAAAGGTATTTCCGAAAAGAGAGAATTATCGGGGTGTTACAAAGTGGTATCTGGGAAGGTTATTTTCAAAACTTTTAGGCGCCTAACTAACTTACCAGTTATTTGAATAAACTTTTAGAATTGCTCTTACTTATTCAGTTGGAAAATTTATAGGAATATATTATTATATAAGTTTTAGAGGTCCGAAATTTTTTTTTTTTTTTGGTATATCGAATTTTTTTTTCTTTTCTCCGAAAATTATATGGTCGAATTTTTTTTTTTTATTTCGAAATTTTGGAAGTTCGAAAAATTGAATTTCCGAAGATTTTTTTTAGAATCGAAATTTCTTTTTTTCCTTCGACTTTTATATGTCCGAAATTTTTTTTGTGTTGAAATATTTTTTTAGACACTTAATTATTATTATCTTATAAAGGTGTCTGCATTATTTTTCATGCCTTTGAAGTTTTACTTGTTGCATTGTGAGAATGGGTAGTATAGGAAGGGCATATAGGATAGAAATATTATATGCCTGCATTGAATAGTTAGTTCAGCATGTTAATATTTTTCTTCCTTGCTAACTATTCATGATTATTTTTCTTCCCTGCTAACTGTTTATATCTTTCTTCCCTGCTGATTGTTATATTTTGTGCCTATGATGTTAATGGCATCTTTTATTATTATTGTTGGGAATTACGTACAGGGAGAGTACTCAAAATGTATTTGAATATATTTATTTGTTGTAGATCCTTAATCATGTCTGCCAGAGTAGGGAGTTACCAAAATCCTATTGTATTAAGTGATGATGAAGGTGACAATAATGTACCTGTCATTGATAATAATTATACCGATTTCGAGTGGGTTATGCGTAAGATATTAAGGTCAGGGGCAGACAGTGATGATGAGCTCATTGTGGAGTTCGACCGTGCTAGGGGTTAAACCAGAAGAGTCATTTACCATGCATCATTCAGGGTTGAAACTGATTCAGAGTCAGAGGATGAAGAGCCTCAACCTTCAAGGAGATCTAAACAACAAAGGAGATATGTCGAATATTATGATGAAGACATAGATGAGTTTGATGATGAGATCTTCGTACCTGAGCTATACATAGAATTTGAGGACAGAAATGATAATGTGTTACCTTAGGTTACTATTTATATTTTTTTTTATTAGCGATTAGAGGAAATAATATATTATATAATAAGGTTGGTTAGTGGACCAACAGTGATAGAATAGTTTTATACAATTATTGTTTTCTTTTAGGAAGGTATAATATTATAGTAACATTCATTTTATTTAAATACCCGTTATGGAAGAATAAAAGCTATTATTTATTTATATGAGTGAGTAGGAATTTATTCTGGGCACGTGATGGGAATGTTTTATTTTCATTATGCGATCATATTCATGCTTGTTTGTTTCTACTTGCATGTTGATGTGAATATATTTTACATGGATGATTATGTGATTATTAGAGAACATTTCATGTTGAACTTGGAACTAGTTGAGAAATTGTTTGTTGATGCGATCTTTAATGATCAAATCAAATGTTACCTTCCTAGATGGAAATGTGAGTTATGCTGGAACCTAAAGTAGGGTTATATTACTTACAGGTCCCGAAGTAGAATGGCTAACAACAACGACCTAGTCTTTGCTATTCGCCTCTTGGCGGAGAAATTGACTCGGGAGCGAGCCGAGCGTCCCGAGACCGTCGGGGAAATGTTCAAAAGACTAGCTAAGGTTAAGCCACCATACTATAAGGGGCAAGCTGACCCAACTTTCTTAGAAAACTGGATTAGGGAGTTTGAGAAACTTTTTTAAGGTTGTGAACTGCCCTGAAAATATGAGAGTGGGTCAGCCGTGCTATATCTCGAAAGATGAGGCTGATTTATGGTGGAGAGAGAGTGGAGCTAAATTGAGCGCTGTTGAAGGATTCAATTGGGATGCATTTGTGACTACCTTGAGAGGGAAGTTTTACCCTGCCTTTATGAGGAAGCAAAAATCCCAAGAATTCATTAACCTTAGGATGGGTAGTATGACCATCTTTGAGTACTACGGCAAATTCATAGCCCTGTCCAGATTTGCACCTGAGGTTGTAGCCACTGAGGAGCTTAAAGCTCAGAGGTTTGAACAAGGTTTAACTGAGGAGATACAGCTGGGATTAGGAGGAGAGACCTTTACGTCCCTAGATGTTGTGTATGGGAGAGCATCTCATATCTATGGTCTGCAGTCAAGGAGAGATAAGAAAAATGTAGTAGTGGGTGAAAAGAGGAAAGATTTTAATGCTGGGGGAAACCAAGGGAATTTCAAGAGAAATCGGAATGGTAATGGGAATTTCCAAGGGAGGAACAACCAAGATAACCGCAGCAAGGGTAGACCTGAGAGAGTGCATCACTGCAAATTCTGTGACAAAAACCATCCTGGGAAAGACTGTAAGGGAGAACCAGTGACTTGTAACTACTGCCAAAAGAAGGGTCATAGGGAGTACCAGTGCTACTTTAAGCATGGTAAAGATCAAAAACGCCAGGGGAGTGGAAATCAGGTCAGATCAGGGTTCAACCAGTCAGGGAACCAAGGTCCTAAGTCTGGAGGACAGCATAATAGCCAGGGGAACTATAATAAGCCTGCAAGTGAGAACCCCAACCAAGGTAAGCCTGCGGGAAAAATGTTCGTGATGAGTCGAAAGGAAGCTGAAAAATCTGCCGACGTAGTTTCTGGTAATTTTTATATTAACTCAGTCCTTGTTAAAACATTATTTGATTCGGGGGCGACTTATTCTTTTGTTTCGTCGTCTGTTATCCAAAGTATGGGGTTGGTAGATTTTGAGGTGATTGATTTGCCTATTAGTATACCTACTGGTGAGACCATAAGGTGTACCAGGTTGTTTAGAAACTTGCCTCTGATGATAGGGGACTGTATTTTTCCTTCCGACTTGATAGAGTTTAATCTGGGAGACCTGGATGTAATTCTGGGGATGGATTGGCTAAGTTTATACAAGGCCAAAATAGATTGTGAAGTTCAGAAAGTAGTTCTAAGGAATCCTTTGGATAAGCTGACTTCGTATCGACGTTTTGGGAAATCCAAGAACTTTGGGGTCATCTCCGCAATGCAAGTGAAGAAGTTGATGAAGAAGGGGTGTGAGTTATATTTCTGTAGTGTGCAAGATGTGAGTAAAGAAGTTGGGGTAAGTATTGAAGACGTTCCGATTGTGAACGAGTTTATGGACGTGTTTCCGAGTGAGATTTCGGGTATGCCGCCTGCTAGAGCTGTTGAGTTCACCATAGACTTAGTTCCTGGAACTGCACCTATATCTAAAGCACCCTATAGAATGGCACCTCCGGAAATGAGTGAGTTGAAGACGTAGTTGCAAGAATTGTTCGATAAGGGTTATATTAGACCTAATGCATCACCTTGGGGAGCTCCTGTGTTGTTTGTGAAGAAAAAGGATGGAAGCATGAGGCTATTTATTGATTATAGGGAGTTGAATAATGTAACCATCAAGAACAAATATCCCTTGCCGAGAATAGACGACCTATTCGACCAGTTAAATGGAGCGAGTGTGTTCTCAAAGATTGACTTACGTTCGGGATATCATCAATCGAGGGTAGGCGATAAGGATGTACCTAAGACTCGCCTTTAGACCGCGTTATGGTCACTATGAGTTCACTGTAATGCCATTTGGGTTAACCAATGCTCCTGCTATATTTATGGATTTAATGAATAGGATCTTTCATGAGTTTCTAGATAAGTTTGTGGTAGTTTTCATTGATGACATACTGATATATATTCGAGAAATGAGGATGAGCATGATAAGCACTTGAGGATCATTTTGGAGACATTGAGGAAAAACCAATTGTATGCCAAGTTCTCTAAGTGTGAATTCCGTTTGGAGAAAGTAGCGTTTCTGGGTCACTATGTGTCTAAGGAGGGAGTCTCAGTAGATCCTGCCAAGATTCAAGCTGTGAGTGAGTGGCCAACTCCAAAGAGCGTGTCAGATATCAGAAGTTTCCTAGGTCTAGCTGGTTATTATAGGAGATTTGTGAAAGATTTCTCAAAAATAGCAAGACCTATGACCAACTTGATGAAAAAGGAGTCAAAATTTGAGTGGAGTGAAAAGTGTGAAGAAGCCTTTCGTATTTTGAAAGATCGTTTAACCTCTCGCACTTGTTTTGACCCCCGCCCGATGGGAATGAGGGATTTGAGGTATATAGTGATGCTTCGAAGAATGGTTTGGGATGTGTGTTGCAACAGAATGGGAAGGTGATTGCGTATGCGTCGTGTCAGTTGAAACCTTATGAGGCTAATTACCCTACCCATGATCTAGAGTTAGCTGCCATTGTGTTCGCCTTGAAGATTTAGAGACACTACCTGTATGGGGTAACTTGTAAGATATTCACAGACCATAAGAGCTTGAAGTACATCTTTACCCAGAAAGACCTCAACATGAGGCAGAGGAGATAGCTAGAGTTGATAAAGGACTATGACTTAGACATCCAATACCATGAGGGGAAGGCAAATGTAGTCACTGATGCGCTGAGTAGAAAGTCGAGTCATAGCATGAATGCCTTGATAGTTCCTGAGGAGTTGTGTCGAGATATGCAAAGGCTTAGCCTAGAAATTCTAAGTCCTGGAGAGATCGAGGCAAGGTTGAGTGCTTTGTCATTGGGATTGTCAATTCTAGACGAAATCAAAGAAGGTCAAGTCGGGGATGAGCATCTAGAGAAGATTAAGGAGAAGATGAGCCACGGAAAAGAAGGTGATTTTAAGATCTATGATGATGGTAGTTTGAGGTTTAAAGGAAGGTGGTGTGTACCACAAAAATGTGATGAGCTTAAGAGACGTCTTATGGATGAGGGCCATAATACACCGTACTCTGTGCACCCTGGGGGTGACAAGTTATATAAAGACCTTAAGGGTGTCTATTGGTGGCCAAACATGAAGCGAGAGGTAGTTGAGTATGTGTCTAAGTGCCTAACCTGTCAAAAGGTGAAGATAGATCATAAAAGACCCATGGGAAAAGTTCAATCCTTAGAGGATCCGGGATGGAAGTGGGATTCCATATCGATGGATTTTGTAACTGCTTTGCCTAGAACAAGGAAGTATCCAGACTTGTTCCTTGAGGTGAGTTACGAGGACGTAACTCGTTTTCTTTAAGGGGGATAGAATGTGATAAATTTCGCGCTTTTTGTCTATTTTTATGAGATTTTTATGCATATGTACGCCTATGTTGGGCAATTTGCACATGTTAGTGCTAAAGAAGTAGATTCTCCGCATAAGAAAGCGTGTTCATAAGCAACACAAGTGTTTTAAGTTAGCAAAAGTGTACACAAGTGACACAATGCTGTGTAAACTTTTGAAAAGACGAGTTCAAGTTTTGGAAAATATGTGAGTTTTCGTGTCAAGTTTCGGGACGAAACTTCTTTTAAGGGGGGTAGATTGTAATCCCCCATAATTTTAAAGGATTTTATAAATATATTTTATCATTTATATATTTATATTTTAGTTGAAATGATTTTATTTATTTAAAGAAGGTTGACTATTTTAAAAGTCAAAAGAAATTATTTTAAGGATTTAAGAAAGTTGAAAATATTTTAATTAGGCATGCTTTGAAAAAGGTTTGAAATACGAATTTGATTTGGAAAAGAAGTCTAAGTGGACTTGAGGAACCCAAATTCTAAGTAGATTAGGAAAAAGGAGTTATATTGATGCTAGAAGTTCTAATTTATCAATCCTAGTTGTCATCAAATTCTATTCAAACTCAATCTCCTTTTCCTAAGCCCAAAAGAAAACCCTACTTATAAATACCTTAGACCCAATTATTTTACCCCACACAAAGATTATTTTTTTCTCTCTCCTCTCTCAAAACTCACGGCACTCTTCTCTCTCTTCCTCTTCCACGTGAGTTTCAATATTTTTCCTCTCAAGTTTTCTTTCTTCTTCTTCAAGTAACGCTTTCTTCTTCGCTAAGAAACGTCGCAACCACCGCCGAACACCAGTGAACCGCTGCTGCCGCCGCCGCCGCTGCTCATCCTTGGCCGGCGCATCATTCCATTTTTCTCTTGTGTTGGTTTAATTCTTTTCTTCTTCCTCAAGTTTCCATTAAAGACTATATTTTTATGCTTTATTTTAGTACAAATCATGATTAATAACTTTAATTTACTGTTTTAATGATTAATCATGGTTTATGTATATTATATATTATAGGAATAAAAATTCAGATTTATTTATTATTGTTAGATTGAAGTTTTAATCATTAAAGCATGGATTTTTAGGGTGTTAATTATTAGAAAACCATAGTAGCATGTTGTATACTATGAGATTGGTTTAGATTATCAATTTAAACATGTTTGCATATGTTTAAAGAGGGTTTTATGATTTTATAAGTTGCTGGAATTTCAGAAAATATTTTATTTAGAGAGTTTTAAGAATTTTAATTACTAGTATGGTAGTACTATGCTAGGAATTAAAAGTAATTGAAGTTTTGATAGTAAAATCAACTTATGAATATGTTTAAAGGGGATTTTAAATATTTTAAAGTTGCTGTCTTTTTATTAAGAGTATTGATTTTAGTTATATTTGATTTCTAGGCGGAGAGTATTCTGTAGGAGACTTTTAAAGGGCTAAAAGTGGCATGCCGACTAGTTTACACAAGGTACGTACATACTTGTGTGATTATATGATTAGTATCATGATTTAAGGAGGAAAAAGTTGTAGTATCATGTATAGGAACTTTATAAGTTCATATATGATTTTTAGTATGACTGATTTCTACATGTTTTATGCCTGTGAGCAAGCATGTTAATTATTAGATTTATTATGAGTAAAGAATTGTCATGTTTGTATGGATTCATTGATGCAAGCATGTGGATGGGAACTTTAATTATTAATTCACATTGGGGAATTAATATGTTATTAAGATTGATTCATGATTATTCATGTGTTCCCTTACAAGTATTATTTTCACTACTTTATGAGGACTGTGGGCCTTATTTGGTAAGTTGATAAGTATGCCTTTTAAAGGTAAGTTTGATTGTTGGCTAGGTTCAACAAATGAGAAAGTTAAGATTAAAAGAAAGTAAGTATTGGGTTGTAAGTTGTGACCACTTATTAAATCCTAAGATAAAAGAAGTTCAGTTGTGAATGTTGAATTGTTATTTCTGTGTTGCTTGTATGTGAGTCATAACAAGTAATAAATTGTAAAGAACGTAAAGTGTAACAAGGATGGTTATAGACTTTAGACTGGTGCACGTCTAGAGTTGGACATTAGGAGTTGGGGTACATGGTGAGCGAGCCATGGCTTTTTACAGGAGATGGATTGATCACCATCCCTTTTTCAGTTAGCAAAGGTTCCTCGATATCGCAGGTCATTTCTGGAATACGTGGTAGCTCCCGTATTTCGTCTTCTTAAGGAAGGCATTAGTAGATTAGACAACTCAGGTCCAATAACTATTCCATTTGAGTAATAAAAAGATGTTTAGAGTTAGTTCAGTTAAAAGTTGTCTGCAGAATGTTATATGATTATATTATTTTTTATCCCTGCATGTTATTTATTTAGTATCATGTTAGGAAAGTTTATGTATTATTATGTAGTACTCAGCTTTGCTGATTACGTGCTTTGTTTGTATGTGTTGATCATGGCTTTGCCTTATTGATCCTGTGATGGCCCAATTTTGGTGATCAGATTCTCTAGAGCATTGACATTTACAGGTTCGCAGATGTAGCATCATTGGGAATCTGGGAATGGAGAGCTTGTGTAATTTAGTTTATCAGGTTTCCGCATTAGTAGGAACATATTTTGATAAGTTTGTTTGAGTAGACATTTATAGAGTAAATGTTTTTGAAGTACTTAGTTATTTATTTATTTATGATAATAAAGTATAAAGTTTAGTTAGATGTTTTCCGCTGCAAAATTCTGAATAAGCCGATACGTTATCACACGGGCGATAATACTTGGGTAATTCTCAAAGTTTTATATTATAAAGGTATTTCTGAAAAGAGAGAATTATCGGGGTGTTACATAACCTACGTGGATCATCCTTAGGGGCTTCCCATATTTACTCTTTCAAAAATAATTTTCTAAACGAAAAATTGAGCTTAGAAGAACGATAAAAGCATCGTATCGATGCATTAGCATCAAATCATATCATCTGCATTAGTGTCATATCTCTGCATTTGCATTACATATCTGCATCATCCAAACATTGTGTCAAGCATTGCATCATTCATCCTTAGCCATAGGATTCTAGCATAAGTCATGGAGCCGCACACACATACGCACACACATATATGCACACACGATAACACCTTTAAGTCTAGAGTATTAGAAGTCAGGTCATTTCCTATCCATACACTAGCACCCACATCACGGGACACATGCATGTCCCCTAATTGCTTGTCTAAATATTGGTGTATTCTTTGTATTTACAGATACCCAACATTGAAAAACTCTATACGAGTTATATTCCGCCAAGGTCTGCGGACCATTACGAACCAGAAAAGCGGAAAACAACCGTTAGGTTTGCGGATCATTAGGAAAACAACCGTTAGGTCTGCGGACCATTAAGAACCAGAAAAACGAAAAACAACTGTTAGGTATGCGGACCATTACGAAGCAGAAAAGTGGAAAACAACCGTTAGGTCTGCGGACCATTATGAACTAGAAAAGTGGAAAACAACCGTTAGGTCTGCGGACCATTACGAACCAGAAAAGCGGAAAACAACCGTTAGGTCTGCGGACCATTACGAACCAGAAAAGCGGAAAACAACCGTTAGGTCTGCGGACCATTAGGAACCAGAAAAGCGGAAGACAACCGTTAGGTCTGCGGACCATTATGAACCAGAACAGCGGAAAACAACCGTTAGGTCTACGGACCATTATGAACCAGAAAAGGGGAAGACAACCGTTAGGTCTGCGGACCATTATGAACCAGAACATCGGAAGAAAACCGTTAGGTCTGCGGACCATTACGAACCCAGACAGCTCTACTCCGACATGAGCCGGACTAAAATAGCTCGTAACTCCGATATGAGCCGTACTAAAATAGATCATAACTCCGACATGAGCCGGACTAAAATGGCTCGTAATTCCGACATGAGACGGACTAAAATAGCTCGTAACTCCGACATGAGCCGGACTAAAATAGCTCGTAACTCCGACATGAACCGGACTAAAATAGCTCATGATACCCTTTTTCACCTATCATTTCATTTTTGCAAATTTACGATTATTTTGCAAATATGTTTCACATATGTTTGTTCCTGAAGCTTTTGCTCATTTTGCAGGTACCGGCGTAAAAGAGTGATTTTGGATTGCAGAGCATCTAGAATCATTCTCCGTCCCGGCATGTATACTTTGAATTCCGGTTTAACAAATCTCAGCCAAAGTGGGGGCTTCTGTAGATACATAGTCGTGTCTGCCCATTTAGTACCCTATGATGACTAATACCGCGCTCTAATTGGTCCGGTTCACTTTTCAAAAGTCCATGTTTCGAAAACCTTTTTTAAAAATAGTTTTTATGAAAGCCCAATTTTTAAAATCTCTTTTCTAGCCCAATTTAATTAATAAAACTAATTAATTAGTTTTAATTAATAAAAATATCTTTTATAAAATAATAATCTTTCCCAAAGTGTTTTTAAATATTTTTTATCTAACTCTTTTATTAAAATCTTTTAAATAAATATCTTTTAGAAACCTAATAGGTTTCGGAAACCTATCTATATATATATCTAAAACCCAAGGCAAAAACATGCTATGTTGCCACATGTACCCCCCCTCCCCCACACAATCAAATGAGAAATATTAAATAATAAAAATGTGTGTTATAAGACTCGAACCCATGACCTCTTATTTGAGATACAAATGCACTAACCAACTACTCTACTATCTTATATTGGTCTTTATGGGAAAAAGAATATATTTAAAGACAAGATAATTTTCTATTTTTAAGACAACTAAATACAAATGTATATATTAATACTCATTAAGCTAATGTTAATAATAGCGTGTCCTACCTTTCAACAATCTTATATTAAAAAAAGCTCTTCAAATTTTTATAACCACCGTAATTAACACTACTATATCATTTCATTGCATCAATTGTATTCTTACACATTAACCTACATCTAAAAAAAGATTGTATTATATTTTTATAAGTAATTATATATTTATGTATATGTACTCTCTTGAAGCCGATGTTATATTGATGAATAATTCATATTATAATTTACTATGTATAAAATTTAAAAGGAACTGGAAGATCATTTCCTAAGCATAATCCAATGCCTATAACTCTTTTTTTTTCCACTTTTCTCAAGTGTTTGATTAAAGACTTCAAATTCACATTGATAAATTATTAAAGACATCGCCCGAGCCAACAACTAGTTACTACCTAAACCTATACTATATATTACCCCTCCCCTCCATATATTGATTCACGCGTAATTTCCTTCGGCATTCACTCATCTCATGAGACCACCGCTTCACTCTCAATCCTCACGGCACACAAAAAACAATACAACATCTCCTCACCATAATCACTCGACAAATTACAAAACTTCTACAAAACTAATGACTCGACACCTACACAACTCACCGCCTAATCTCACAAAGCTCTCATAATTCACGCCAATTATCCAATCATCTATCATCATCACCTATTACGGTATTACCTACTGCTATCCCATCTGATTCATCATCAATCATCATCATCATCCGTATACTCCACAAATAAACACTTGGAATATCTCTCACACTTTCCCTCCACCTGCCACATAATACATCAACACCTTATTACTTGTTAATCACATACGTATCATCATCACCATTCACCCCCCTAAAGATCCTACATACTCCTAATACTCCATCTAATATAAAAACGCCGCAGCATCACACGCCTAACACAAAAAGGGAATTGCTAAATGACGCCATTTTTTTTGCTTACTAACGCCATAAATACATGTATAATACATGTATTTTTGTACATTATACACCATTTCTTTCCTCCATCCCTCCTTTGCTTTCCCTTTCTTTACTTCATTCCTCCCACCTCAACTTCATTACAGGAGCCACCACACCACCTCCGGCGCACACCACCACACCACCTCCGGCGTCACCACCACACCACCTCCGGCGTCACCACCACACCACCTCCGACGTCACCACCACACCACCTCCGGCGCCACCACCCACAAATTCTCGAATTTTTTTTTAAAGGAGGCGTCGCCAAGGACGGCCCACCACCGGTGGAGGCGTCCATGGAAGGTGCCTCTTCCGTGGTGGAGCGCCTTCCATGGACGCCTCCACCGGAGGTGGGGCGTCCTTGGCGACGCCTTCCTTTTTTTTTTTGAATTTCGTTGGGTTAATTTTGAAATCAATCGGTATTGGGCCGTGTGGCGCGGCCGGTGGTGTGGGCGTGTGGCGGCGCTGGTGGTGTGGGCGTGTGGCGGTCTTGGTGGTGTGGGTCGTGTGGCGGTTCCGGTGATGTGGGTCGTGTGGCGGCGGTGGTGGTGGTGGTGGTGGTGGTGTGGAAGAAGGAGGGGAAGAGGAAGTGAGGGAAGGGGAGAAAGTGGACCAAAAAAAATACACAATATACCGTATTTTATATGTATTTAGGGCGTTAATAGGTAGTTATAGGGCGTCATTTAGCAAATGAGCACAAAAACGACACAAAACACCATTGTTTTTCGGGCTTGTTCATATGAAATTTTCCAAGATTCGTACAAATCAACCATCCCAGGTATTATTTATGAGGGTCAACTAAATTAACAAACTTTATTTTCTATATTTATTTTTATTATTTTCTTGAAGTTATCAATATTCTATTCGTGATGTAGATTGTTAACGTATTCCTGCGACTGTAAGTATTGTATATTATACTAACTCCCTGCAATAGTTTCTTTTCTTATTTTTATTTATTATTGATGAACATATTATTTTTTTATGCCTGATTGCAATATTTATCACCTTATATATAATTGTTAATCAAGACCTAAATAATTGTTTAAACTAAATCAGATAACATGGACAACCTGCTGAAACCAGTAATATTGATTGTCTAACAACTTGTCACAAAAAATTAGTCTTTATATGTTTCGTGAACCAACCTAGAATAATTTTTTTTTTTCGGTGCATACAAATATTATGTGGTTATTCTTTTGCAGAAATATTGTTATGAATCGTATTTAGTAGAGGACACCTAATGTCCGTACAATTCATTGACCAGCTATGGAGTCAGGACGGGGACACCTACAGTTTCCTAAATTAGGTTTATAAGTTTTCCTTTAAAGACTTATTGGCGACATCGGAAACATATTTTAATAAAACTTTCACTAGAGGAAAAAAAAGGCTGCTATACAAAGGCTGCGGTTATCTGAATAACGCAGCCCTTAGGAATTAAGGGCTGCAGTTTTGGGCTAACCGCAGCCCTTGAGGTTATATTTCCCCAAAAATTCCCTCGCTCAATTCCCGCACTTGCTTCCTATTCCTTGCCCTAGCTGAATCCCTCTCTCTCACACGCGCCTCTCTCTCTCTTCGACTTCGCTCAATTCCCTCACTCCATTCTATCTCTGTCGTCAGTCCTCGCATCTTCTCCCTCCTCCTTCCAACTCGCTCAGTGACTATCTTTCTCAATGGAGGCGTCGCAGCGAGGATTGTGGCGTGGCAGCGGAAACTAGGGTTGCTTGTTTTTTCGGTGATTGAGTTTGGAAGGAATTGAGGCGTCGCTCACTGAATATGTAAGTATTATTTCTCTCCTTTCCATTCATTTTTGTTTCTTATGTTTATCCTCATCAAATATACATCAACCAATTCAAAAAAATCGAGAAAATTGTTGAGTTGAAGACTTTTTGACCTATTTTATTTAGGCATCTGCCTAATCTATGCTGAATTTGTTCACTTTTTGATATTTTGGAGTCCACATAGTTTCATTTTGTTGTCTAAAGCGGATACTGTTGTTTGATTTTCATTATAATTGAGGAGAGATAATGGAATAATTTGGCCATTATTGGTTGAATTTTGTGAATTATAGTTCTGAAATTGTGTTTTTGTGTGTAATGTTCCTCAGTCTAGGTGGAAAAATTGTGTTTGTGTTCAAGTTGTTAGGGATTATACCATGAGGGTTGAGGTGGGTCGAAGCTAGGTATTGTTATTTTTAGTGTATAATATAATAGATTATAAAAAAAAGAAGCCAGTTGTGATATTTGTAACTGGCGGAGCCTGGGTTATCGGGTGAGTAAACTGTCAAGGAATCACTTTGAGCTAGTAAATTAGGATAGAAGAGTTCTATGTATGCATTAATGCAAGCTCCATCGATGACATGGAACATTGTACTCTACTGTGTTGCCTCTCCTTTAACGCTGTGGTCCAACCATTCGTAATAACTGGTTGGAAGATGTCCTGTGCTCTTTCTTGAACATTCCTCCCCCTTCTCAGTTTCTTTTTTTGTGATGTCTCAGCTTAATATGCCACACTTGCTCACTTACAAGAGGCAGAACAAACAAGGGGAAAATCAGTAATTTTGGGAGGGCAGAAAAAAAAGAATATGTGGCACAGTAGTTTCTTATGCTGGAGGATTTCTGAATTTAGCAATAAAAGGGGAGGGAAGGTTCAGAAGAGAATAATGAGATTATTGAAAGGGAATTGGTTTTGAAGAGTGGAAGCCTCTTGAAAGCTCACCAAATTGTGTAATCATTTACATCATCAGTTCTATTAACCCTTCCTCTCACATTTCTTAGCTTCTGGGTTCTATCATTCTTGCTATAATCTATTGCGTATTCCATTTTTGTTGGTTTAGTGTGGTTTCAGTGAGTGAACTGAGTTCATCACAGTAACTGATGACCTCTTGAGTCTTAGATTTATGACTCTAGAAGTTCCAGCAACGTGGTGGCACTGATTTATTATATGAAGTACATTAGTAGTGTTGTCAAGATTGAATTGTTTTTTTCCTCCATGTTGATGTTTTTTGTTCCTGTTCTTCTTGATTTAGGTACAAAGCATGGGGTTCTCTTCTTGGATTTCAGTTGGCACTTGGCAGAGAGAGACATCATAGTGGCCTGCCTTGACTATAGGTAAGGAGTTTATACATAACCATAAGACATTGATTTATATGCTGATATGTTTAAAGATCACACTTTTAGTTGATCATTTTCACAATAGGGGCCTCTACCGATCCATATTCTTAAGGTAGCTTACCAATCATATTTCTCTACTCAATGGTTCTTTTTCTGGCTGGGAATTAGCAGCTTGATATGATTAGTGATTGAACTGGATGCCCTTGCAGCATTATGGAAGGAGAAAATTCTTTGACAAAGTATTCTCCAGAGCTTCTTGTACAGGATAAAAGCATTGCAAGGGCTACTACATTGTTGCCCCCTCTTTCAGCCTTACCAAGCATTATGGAAGGATAAAAGCATTGCAATCTTAGCTTTATCTTCATGCGATATTGGTGGTGTTCGGTCGATGACTGATTGCAAATCAGCAACTTACTCCACTTAATAGAAGTACTTTACAACCTTGTGTGTGGAAATTCAGTTGTATGTTGTTCTCTTCACATATATATATATATATATATATATATATATATATATATATATATATATATATATATATATTCCTTCACTGTTCTTTTACTCATGTTCATTAGTAATTTAGTATACATTGAAGACACTATGGCCCTGTTCTTTTGAACTTATTTTGGCTGAACTGAACTGAACTTATTTTTACTTATTTTTGCTAAACTGAACTTATTTTTGTTGAATTGAACTGAACTTATATAATAATAAATAATATATAATAATAAATAAATAATAATAATAATAAATAATAAATAATAATAATAAATAATAATAATAATAATAATAATAATAATAATAAATAATAAATAATAATAATAATAATAATAATAATAAATAATAAATAATAAATAATAATAAATAATAATAATAATAAATAATAAATAATAAATAATAATAATAAATAATAAATAATAAATAATAGATTATTAATAAATCATAATAATAATAAATAATAATAACAATAATAATAATAAATAATAAATAATAAATAATAAATAAATAATAATAATAATAATAATAATAATAAATAATAATAAATAATTAATAATTAATAATAAATAATAAATAATTAATAATAAATGATAAATAATTAATAATTAATAATAAATAATTAATAATAAATGATAAATAAGAAATAATAAATAATAATAATAATAATAAATAATAATAATAAATAATATATAATAATAAATAATAATAATAAATAATAATAATAATAATAAATAATAATAAATAATAAATAATAATAATAATAATAATAATAAATAATAAATAATAAATAATAATAATAATAAATAATAAATAATAATAAATAATAATCATAAATAATAATAAATAATAATAAATAATAAATAATAATAAATAATAATAACTAATAATAATAATAAATAATAAATAATAAATAATAAATAATAATAATAAATAATAACTAATAATAAATAATAATAATAATAATAAATAATAATAATAAAAATATTAAAATAAAAAAATAAAATTAAATTAAATTAAAAAATAAAATAAAAAAATTAAATAAATAGTAATATTGAAAACAAAAATAATAATTACAACATTAGATAAGACTGAACTTATTTTTGCTGAAAATAAGTCCAAAAGAACAGGGTCTATATATGTCTCTAGCGCCATTAGGCTCATTACATGAAACTGATTTTTGCTGGTTATTTTCACAAGAAAATTTCTTGAAGCTGCTTAATTATAATGTCCAGCAGGTTGGTGTAATCTTTGTTTTCTAGTTACTTTTGAGAGCAATTATAACATCTTTTTTGGCTCTTTTAAGAAGAATCAGTTTGGATCTTGGGCTTACCATAAGAATAGAGTATAAGTGCTATTTGTTTAAGTTTCGAATTCTTTAGTGAAGAAGATATTGCATTCTGTAAGTAGCTAAATGAGCTTTGTATCTAAAGGAAGTTATGATGAAAGTGTCCCTTTTGGAGAGATTCAACTGTAACAAACCAGATGTGTGTGATTGTAGGAGCTAGATGTGTATTGTAATTTAGTGCTTCCAATCTTTGGATAATTGCCATGTCATGTTCTTTCAGAGAGCTTACCAATCTTTGGAAAACCGCAGCCCTTCAAAATTGTTGAAGGCTGCTATGCCAAGGGCTGCGGTCAAAAAACGCAGCCCTTAGGCCACTTTTGACCGCAGCCCTTGGCCTTTTTTCCACTAGTGCTGAACAGTGGGATAGTCAAATACGCGCTCACACCGCGTAGGCGAAATAAAACAACGCCTACATGAGTCGTGGAAAATGTGTATGGAAGTTGTGCCAAAACCGAGTGAAAATGAGGCTATTTAGAAGATAACTGAGATCCGCAAATCGAGTAAAGATAAAACAGAACATGCGTCGCATGCACGATCATTGCGCGCCAAATGATGGGGTAGAACTTGTATGCAAGCCTCCTTGCTCGATTCCTTGCCGTTGGCTTTTTTTCTTTTGTTTCTTTTGCATTTTGCTTTGTGCTTTTTTTTATTGCACTTTGATTTGTTCTTTTTTATTCTTCTTGCCTGGCATTTTGTGTTTTTTTGTTGTTCATGTACTAAGTCTTGCACACAAGATTTTGATTTCGGGTACTGGGAGGTTTGAAGTCTATTTATGGAGCTTTGATTTGAAAGAATTTTTTACTAAGAATCATGAAGATGGTGGCTTATGGATTTTTTTACACGAGGGTGACTTTTTGAGGTAATTTAGTAGTGTGTCCATTATTTTATCTTTCTTTTTTTTTCATTTTCATTTTTTATTAATAAAAGGTCATTTAATTTTCTAATTGATTACAGTTTCATCATTAATTGAAAGCATAAATGATGGAAGGCGAACGAAAAGGAAAATGCGATTATTTTATTTATAATAATTGATTGAAGGCAGACAAAATTAAAACGAAGGTGACATAGACTCGACAAGGAAGGAAAGACAGAGGTAGGGGAGGGACTCTCCGACTCAACCTAGAAAACTGGAAACAAATTACTAAGCCCCTTGCACTTTGAGACACTGCCCACGGGGTTGCGGTTGATGCTAACTTTTACTGCAGGAGAAACTAGAAGTATACCATCTTCAACCATGTCTAACAGGGCATGCTTTAAGGTTGTCCAACACTCAAATGCTAGATGCCCATTTCCTTGGCGGAATTGAAAGTAGGGTGTAATACTCCGTAAAAAGATTATTATTTATTACAAAGACTTTTAAAAGAGGCTTTTAGAAATATTTTGGGTATTTAAGATAAAGTTTAGCCCAAATGAGTATTGGGCTTCAGTTTACTAACTTTTAAAACCAAGTGTTTTGTTTAAAACAAAAATAAAAATATTTTAAAGAATTTCACAAATTTTACATGAAAAAAAGAAAAAATAATTCGTTGCAAGCTAACAACCTCGGGGCAGTGAGGAAGTCTAAACTCTTATCCTTTATCATTTGGTTATATTCATATATTACTAGACTTCTAGAATTATGTATCTTATGGGATAATTTATATCATTCACTAATCTTAGTTGGATGACCGTAAACATTAGTAAGATCTTAGCTAGATTACTTTATATTTTTCCTTAAACCCATCTTTTATTTTCCTAGTCCTAGTACGACTCTACCTATCCAACTAGTTTAAATAGGATCCTCCAGTTCTCATATTCTTCAGACCAAATTTGAGAAATACATCTCCTTTCTCAAGTTTAAATTCTCTCTTCCTCTTAGCCAACCCTTTCTCGCTCTTCTCCCTTAGTAGTGTTTAAATTTCAAGGTGCGTGTATATGTAGATCTTTATATAATTATTTTTGCACGCGTAGTATCATGTTTTTAGGAAAATATTTGGGATTGAAGTGCATATTTTTATGTGTTTTGTATGAACATGTTTGAATGTTTACGAATTTTATTTTTGAACTTTGAATCATGTCTTTAGTTTTAATATTATTATAAAGTTTGATCTTTAAATTTATATTCAAATATTTTAAAAGGAGTTTGATCTTTAAATTCATGTTTAAATGTTTAAAAAGGAGTGTTTTTTAACTATTATTATTTCGGTTTTTTCACCTGATACCCCCGAGTTTTCAAAAAATTCACCTGGTACCCTCCATGTTTTCAAAATTCACCTGGTACCGCTCAGTGTTATGTAAATACACCCAACTGCCCCTACTGTCAACCTTCTGTTAGAGGTCCGTTAGTGCAAACTTAAATTCACAAGGTACCCTTAAATCAGAACTTTATTCACTAGGTACCCCTAAATGTTTTGAAATACAACCTGCAAGTTAACAACGGATGGAAACTGCTTTAAAAAACTAGCCGTTAGGTGCTTTTATTTATATATTGCGGATCCTTCTTTTAACATCCTTACTAGTAGTCTCTTTTTACCATCTCCCTAAATTATCCTAATGAGTTCTCTCTCTAAAACATCATCCTCAACCCAAGAGTCTACATACATTAGGGTTCCAAATCGATTGTGTAGATGTGGGAGGAAATTCGCGATTAGAAGTTCTGATTCAAGTTTAAACCCACGGCGATTGAACTATAAGTGTGATGTTTGTGACACTTTTAGGTGGTGCAAAGGTTGGGTGGAGCAAAGTGGAGGCTTCCATCATGAGGCACAGATCATGGGAAGCTCAAAGAATGAGAATATGCAAGAAGAGCTGAAGCAAATGAAGAAGAAGCTTAAAGAACAAAAGAAGTTAGTTAGGCTTATAATAAAGTTAGGGTTAATTATGTTTGTATTGTTTCTCTTTGTAATAATATTCATTGTAGCATAAATATGTATGCACAACCAAAAAGATCAACCAAGTTTAGTGTAATTACAAAAAACTGACTTCCCCTAATCACCATAACAAAGGACACTACAGAAACTGATTTTCCCATATGCCGGTAGCTTTACAAAAAGCGATTTAAGTTAATAACCCAAAAACAATCATTCAAAATATGCAAATGTTGCTAGGTTGCTTAGGTGGCCTTTCTTGCTCTCTTCGTGTCTTCTTGGAAGTGCTAGCCTCACTCTCGGCTTGTGGCCTTGATCTCTTTTTTTCCTACATCCCCTCTGCCACATGTTCTTGCATTATGGCCCATCTCCTTGCACTTGCTGCACTTCACAGAGCTGTGTCTCTTGGCCTTCTTAGCCTCATTCACACCTCTTTTCCTCTGTTTTGGAGGTCTGGCAGCATCTCTTTTCTTGTTTGGAGGGTGAATTAGTGGGAGGTTAAAATGTGGCCATTGATATTGATCAGCCATGGGATGGATGTGCTCAGCATAAGTGGCCTTGTAAGCTGCCCCTTTGTAATAATCGAAACATAGGCAAGAGGGTCAACTCTCTCATTGTACATCACCCTTAAGGCATGCTTGCAAGGGATACCACATCCTTGCCACTTGCCACACCCACGAGCTTAACCTAGCCAAGTTAATTGGGAAGCCCGACATTCCCATCTTTGACTTCAAACTCCCCTCCTCCACAAGTTGTTACATGACAAAATCTTGAATCGGCACTCTAGTTTCAGCACTTTTGTAGCATAATCGGTGAGGTGCCACGGGTCCATATCAATAGCTTTGTCAAACCTTGCACCAATCCTCTTCATTGACCACACTCTTATGGCTGAAAAAAAGTGAACAAAATTGTTAGATGAATAATAATTCGGATATTGAAAAAATTGAAAAAAATAAAAGTTGCAATTTGTATACCTTCAAGTAGGTTGAGCACGGAGTAAATCTCGTGAGCTTTGGTGCGAGCATTGAAACTTTCCACAAAGTTTGTGGTATTGTGATCTGGCCCGATTGTTGTGTCAAACATATGCTTAGACCACTGCTCTGTAGTGCTATCTAGATAGGCAACAACATCTTTATCAAAAGCCAAGATCTTCTCCATTGCTTTGTTGAACACATATGTGTTGTAGGCATTTCTTTGCAATCCCGAGAATAATTTGTGGAGGCTGATCCACTCTAGCCCAAATTCTTGCGGTTCATGTATAAATGTTGCGGCAGAGACCCTCCTAGTAGCCTTGGGAAACACCCCATGCACAGCAGCATCAACCCCTCTCATCCTATCACTAATGAAGCACCAATCATCCTTTTTGCACCCTTCTTTTTCAAAGCACAACCTCAAGTTCCTAAAAAAGTACTCCCATGACTCTATGCTCTCAGTATCAACAATCCCATATGCAATCAAAAATATTTCATTATTACCATCCACACCTAGAGCAGACAAGAGGATCCCTTTATAATATCCACTCAAGTGTGCCCCATCAATACCTATTAAAGGCCTATAATCCCTTAAAAACCCTCTGACTTGTGCTGCAAATGAAATAAAACAGGCCTTGAATCTAGGTGCTATGTTCCCTGTGCTCCCTGTCCATGTTATAAGGGCATATGACCCTGGGTTTGTCGACTTAATGACCTCAGCATAAGTAGGGAGTAAGTTGTAAGCCTCTGCAAACCCTCCATAAATCTACTCCTTAGCCATTGTTTTTACCTTGTAAAACAACCTCTTCTTGACTGTCACCCTAAACTTCTCTTGAACCACCTTTTGCAAAGACTCAACAGGAATGTCAGGGGTTGTTTTGATGACTTCCAACAGTTTCTTACACAGCCAAGAAGAAGAGACCAGGAGGTTCTCCTCTAACCTCCCACAGGTTGTATGTTCCCCCTTAATGGTCTTGATGGCCCAACTGATTTTATCAGTTAATCTTGAAGCATGAATCCTCCATTCACATGCTTCCATTATGCAAGAAGCTGTAAACCTCTTGTTATCAGCCTTCAAGACAAGAAGAGCAAAGCCTTCTTGAATGCAAAAATCCCTCAGAACCTCCAAAAATCCTTCTCTTCTTCCAACCTTCTCTGCTCTTCCTCTTCTTCTTGTCTCCTCCTTTCCTCCTCCTCTTTCTCTCTCTCCCTCCTCAATATCTCTTGTACTCTCCTTATGTTCTCAAGCTTCTCCCTCTCCTCATTATCTTTCTTTGCAAGAACAGACCTAAATACTTGGCAAGGGTCTGCAGTCTCCTCTACCCATACCTCAATGGTATCCTTGCCCAAGCCCCAAGCCCACACTTTCATCAAATCAGAATCAATCCTCAACTCAATTTTCTTCTTGGTCCTAGGATTCTCAACTAACACCCTAAATAATTTAGGTAAATACACATTCTGCTTCAATGATTCCTCCAAAAAATCCTCAAACAGGCCCATTAAATGACACAAATCTGTGTCCTCTACCCTAACATCAAAATCTTGAGTATTGAAATGCACCAATAACCACACAGCAGCCATCCTAATAATCACATAACATCAAAATCAAACACAAACTAAAAAAAATCTAAGAAAACCTAAGTATGCAACTAGTCAAACAACCAACTAAACCCTAACATCCTAAAACATTACACATGCATGTGAAATTATTTAACTTCAAAGCAATTTAGGTAGAAGAAAATGCAGAAAAATTTTACCTTTTCGCAGTTTTAAAACCGTCGCTTAGAAATTTTCAACTTCTTCGCAATTCCACAAAATCGCACTTTTCCTTCAATCGTCTGTTTAGATTCTTCAAGTGGACAACAATCTGACCAATAGCTTCCTAATGCGCACCAAATGGTTACAAAATTTTCTTCAAAATCCCCAGTTTTAGGGTTCCATGGATGAACCAAAACAGAGGAGTGGAAGTTGAGGGGACGATATTTTTCGAAATGGGTTGAAGATGTCTGACAGGGGGTTATCATTATGGCGCCAATAATTAATGGCATTCTTGTAAATAAGCAGTAACGAAGCACTTACGTCTGTTAAGTGTAAGGGCATTTCATGCTAATAAACAAACACTGAGGGGTACCAGGTGAATTTTGAAAACATGGAGGGTACCAGGTGAATTTTTTGAAAACTCGGGGGTATCAGGTGAAAAAACCGATTATTATTTTCAAAATGTTACCCCTTGATTGACCGAGTTATTTTATTTATGCCTTTATATGGCTAAGTTTATAAATATTACTATTCTTTTTAAAGGAGGATTATTCCAAAAGATTTTTATTAGATATATGATATTTTATGATCGCAATTATAAAGAGGCAACGACTTGTTATTTATTTGCAAGAACGGTAGCTATTATTATTATTTACCCATGCAACGGCTTGTTATTTATTAGCAAGAACCGTAGCTATTATATTATTTACTCATGTACTCCTTGTAGTAAGTCATGTGGATGAGGTAGTAACCCATGTACTCATTATTTACCCATGTACTCATTAAGGAATACTAGACTTGAGGGGTGTGCACACTTTAGGAAAGGTACCTACGCAAGGAAAAAGGATTTTTATTAAAGTTATGTATTTTATCTTATACAAGTATTATTAAGTATTTAAGGAAGGATTTTCGAAATTAATATTTCAAATGTTTAATTAAATAAAGTATTTAATATCCTGCATGTACGTGTTCTTAGTATATTTACCAACACATTTTTATATTTGTTTTGTTTTGCTTTGTTTTATGGTTTTGTCCCTGTGATGACCCTATTTTGGCGAGCAGAGTTTACAGGTTGACATGATGCATAATTCAAGTGGGGGAACTAGAGAGGACTTATAATTATTCTAGGAGTTGTTTTTTTTATTTTCTCAAATTTCATTATTGTCATAGTTGAATAATAAAGTTCATATCAATAAAGAGAAGTTATTTTAGTTATTCGACTGCATTATTTTAAAGTTCAGCTATCACGTGGCGGTAACACTCTCAAGTTTATCAAGAGTTTTATATTAAAATATGTTTTTCAAAAAAAAGATAAATTTGGGGGTGTTACATAGGGAATGGGGTTCCATTTCTTATATCTCGTTTTCGAAGCATGGTCTAAAGTAGGCCCAAGTGGAAGAAGTGATCCTCTTGTATAAAGCCTATTGAATGCCTCCTCTAGTGACGTGCCTAGGGGAGTGAAGGTTCTTTGGGGCCTTTATCTCTGAGAACCCCTATTTTCGGTGTTCAAGGCATTGATCTCATTGCTCTTATAACAAGAAGGCTTATTATTATTGTTCTTATAGAAGTTCTTGTTGTTGTAACCCTTGTTTTCAGAGGCTTGAACCTCTTATTTAATCAGCAGACCAACCTTATAAAGATAAGAGAAGGATTCTATAGGCTGGAACTTGATATGATCTCCGTACTTGAATTGCAAATTACGGATCACCAAACAGGACTTGAATCTCTTCGGGAAGGCTATTCGAGTCATTTGGGTAGCCTTCTCTCTTCATCTAGTAAGGAAGATGACAAAGTCTTCATTATAATTTTCTTTAGTTAACTCCAACTCACGAAGGTCAAATGGAAATTAAGCATTGTAGCGATATTGTTTGTGGAACTCTTCTTTGATGCATTCCCAGCCATTTAGCATTGTCTTGTTCCGTGTTTTGAACCATTTGGATAGATGTAAATCAAAATTTAGGGGAAATACACATGAAAACAGGTCCTTGCTCATGACCTTAAGAGCCACAGAGATAGAAAAAACTCTCAGATGATCTTATAGGTCTTTTGCCCCCTTAAATTTTGGAGGTCACCCGATGCTACCTTTTTAAGGAGCTTTCCTTTTAGTTTAAGGTCAATGATGTCATGGCCAAGAGCCTGACTTTCCGAGTGCAAGAATTAACTCGATTAATTGCTCGAGTTTTTCAAAATGCAGATCAGTTTCAAATTTTTCTCAGGAGAAGGTGGTGGTGGAGTCTCGCTGAACTCTTCTTCATGAGGTTTCAGTTGTTCTTTTAGTGTTTTGAGCTTTTTAACTTGTTCCTCAAGATGAGAGTCCATCAGTTGAAGTTGAGTTATAATGGCGTTGAGTTGTTTAGTCTTATCTCCTAATTCAGATGATGATTCAGAAGTTTCAAATGATTCGTCGAAAATAGTGATAGTACATTTAATGAGCCTTGGAGCGGGTTGACCTTTTTTCCTCTTTGTTGGGCATTCCCAAGTTGTTAACTCACGAGCTGTCCTGGATAGAAATCAAATGACTTCTCTTGTAAGTTTGAAATGATATGGAAATGAAAAAAGATTTTGAAATGGATGATTTGAAAATAATATGGATTTGATATTAGGATGGACTTAACTATGATGAAGACATGCGGAAAACATGAATATACAAACATGGACTAGACTGTAAATGGACATACATGAAAATGCAAGCAGACTATACTCAATATTGGGTCTGTATGTATGCATAGGGAGGATCTAGACTTTAAATTTACATGAAAACTAGTATTTAGGTCCGGGCAATGCCCCGGGGTTTCTCTGTGCTACAATTTAGTAGTAGTTAAAAAAGTCCTTTCTTACTCATTTAAAAAAGTCGCCTCAATTATTATATGGATTTCAAAAGTTTTCCATTCATATCTCATCATTAATTTTGAATAAATAAGCAATAATAGTATGGGCGGAGTTATGGTTGGATCTCAATCTTTCATACCTGAGATTGTGGGTTCGAATCTTCACGTTAACAATGCTTCTTTTTTTTACTATATGAGAAAGACGTGGATAGAATGTTATTGAATGAGGGATGGTGACACGTGGCACATATACGTTCTTACGAACGCTTTTTAATATATTAGTATAGATGTAAACATACTAGACTCAAAGATTTGGAGGATTAGACTTTGAACTAACCTGAAGATGCAAAGCAGGATGGACTCAAAGATTGGGATGGCTAGACTTTGAACATACATGAAGATGCAAGTAGGCTAGGACTGGAAAATTAGGCGGACTAGGGCCCAGTTCTTTTGAACTTATTTTGACCGAAATTAAATTAAATTAAATTAAATTAACGAAATTAACCCGAACGGCGAAATTAAATTAAGCGACCCGAAATTAAATTAACCGAAATTACTCGAACTAAACCGAAATTAAATTAAGCGAACCGAAATTAAATTAAGCGAACCGAAATTAAATTAAATTAACCGAAATGAGAGACACGACCCGAATTGTATATTTAATTTTCTAAAATAATAATCATCGATAATAATCAATAATTATTAACATAATATTATCAATACTTATTATTATTATTATTATTATTATTATTATTATTATTGTTATAATTATTGTTATATTTATTATTATTATTATTATTATTATTATTTTTATTATTATTATTATTATTATTATTATTATTATTATTATTATTTATTATTATTATTATTATTATTATTATTATTTATTATTATTATTATTATTATTATTATTATTATTTATTATTTATTATTTATTTTAAGTTCGATTAAGTTCAACTTAATAATAATACTAATAATAATAATAATAATAATAATAATAATAATAATAATAATAATAATAATAAATAATTATAAATAATAATAAATAATAAATAATAATAAATAATAAATAATAAATAATAAATAATAAATAATAAATAATAAATAATAAATAATAAATAATAAATAATAAATAATAAATAATAAATAATAAATAATAAATAATAAATAATAAATAATAAATAATAAATAATAAATAATAAATAATAAATAATAAATAATAAATAATAAATAATAAATAATAAATAATAAATAATAAATAATAAATAATAAATAATAAATAATAAATAATAATAAGAAATAATAAATAATAAATAATAAATAATAAATAATAAATAATAAATAATAAATAATAAATAATAAATAATAAATAATAAATAATAAATAATAAATAATAAATAATAAATAATAAATAATAAATAATAAATAATAAATAATAAATAATAAATAATAAATAATAAATAATAAATAATAAATAATAAATAATAAATAATAAATAATAAATAATAAATAATAAATAATAAATAATAAATAATAATAGTAAATAATAATAATTATGATAATAATAATAATAATAATAATAATAAATAATAAATAATAATAATAAATAATAATAATAATACATAATAAAAAAATAATAATAATAAAAATAATAATAATAAATAAATAATAATAATAATAATATAATAATAATAATAATATAATAATAATAATATAATAATAATAAATAATAATTATAATAAATAATAATAATAATAATTAATAATAAATAATAAAAATAATAATAATAATAAATAATAATAATAATGATGATAATAATTATAATTATAATAAATAATAATAATAATAAATAATAAATACTAAAAATAATAATAATAAGAAATAATAATAATAATGATAATAATAATAATAAATAATAATAATAGTAATAATAAACAATAATAATGATAAAAATAATAATAATAAATAATAAATAATAATTATTATTATTATTATCATAAATAATAATAATAATAATAATAATAATAATAATAATCATAATAAATATTAAATAATAATAATTATTATTATTATCATAAATAATAATTAAATAATAATAATAATCATAATAAATAAAAAATAATAATTAAAACATTAGATAAGATTGAACTAAACTGAAATTAACTGAACTAAACTGAAATTAAATTAACTGAACTGAAATTAAATTAACTGAACTGAAATTAAAGTAAAGTAAATTAACTGAAATTAAATTAACTGAACTGAAATTAACTGAAAATAAGTTCAAAAGAACAGGGCCTAGAATTTGAACTTACATGAAGATGCAAGCAGGCTGGACTCAAAGATTAGGAGGACTAGACTTTGAACTGACATGAAGATGCAAGTAGGGTAAACTCAAAGATTGGGGTTATGAAAATATGGGGAGATTTATATTATTGACTTCGCCGATATGAAGATGCAAGCTTGAACATAGAATTGATTTGGGCTTACATGAAGATGCAAACTAGACCTAGAGTTTGGATTGGACCTACATGAATATGCATGCATGGGTTTGATTTAGACTAGTGTTTACATGAAGATGCACACTAGACCTAGAGTTTGGATTGGGCCTACATGAAAATGCAAGCATGGGATTGACTTAAATTAGGGTTTACATGAAGATGCAAATGGGTGTAGATTTTGACATGAGTTAGACTAAGATGAACGCATGGACTCTTTGATTTACTTTATTGGATTGGGCTTAAAATTTCTTTAATTTCATTTTGTTTTTGAAATCAACCCCATTCTTTCATTTTTTATTTTTATTTGAAAAAAGAAGTTTCTTATTAAAGGATTGAAGATGATGATAAGTTTTTTTACAAAACATTTTTGAAGTTGATGATCATGAAAAGGATCAATTATGAAAAAGATTTTTTAAAAAAATAAGATGATGATGAAGAAATAAATATCTTGAAAAAATAGGAGAGAACATGATAAGATTAATTTTGAAAAATAAGATAGGATAGGATAAGATGCATGACGACTCAAAACTCTATCATGACAACTTGTCTAGATGCACTCTAAAGATAGATTCATCCTTAGAGGATATGCATGGAATACATTAATTTTTATCTTTGAATTAGGTGAGTTTTGTTTTGAAAAGGATGACCTAAAAGTGATCATGGATGATGATGCAAAGACGGATAAAAAATTGGCAAATAAATCATTGCATAAGGAAGCTACATGGCTTGCGCCACACGCAAGGACCTTGCATGTTACATAAGAAACATGCGCCACAAGCGTTGCTCATGCGTGGCGTCTTCTTGTGTATGACGCAAGATTCATGCGTTTTACGCGTTTTTTGGCATTTGACGATTTATCATTTGTTTTTCGATGTTTTCTAGTCCAGTTCGAGGGGAATGCATGTTGGATCATAGAAACCAAACAATCAATAATGTCAAATTGGTAAGAACTAGTATGTAGTTCCAACCTAAAGTCAAGATATGTGTTTTAGTTTTATAGTCAGGTTCGGTTAGGCTTAAAAGGATCCATGATTAAGGGATTGATCCCACACTTCGTATCTCTGATTAAAAAGCACTCCAGTCTTATATAAGGAAAAAAGAGTAATGCCATGGTTGTGTAGGTTTGTTCATGACTAAGATCCAACACTATTGGTCGGGAACCGTTTTGGAAGGACAAAGCGCAAACCCCCCGGGGTAGCCCCACGCATAGAAAATGCGCTAGTGGGGAAGGACAAGGCCTCATGATGGATCTGGATAATAGCCAATGCAAGTGCAAAGTAGTAATGTCATTTAACATCATATAGATAAAATGATCCATATTTTTCAAGTTTCAACCACTCATGAAAGAAAAAATGAATTCGCTCCAGTTAAGTCGCCAAATTGTAGGCATATCTTTAGCCTATGCGGTGTGAATGCGAATTTGACAACCTAATTGTAAAAGGTTTTAATTTTGAAATTCATTTTGAAAAAGAAGTCGCCAATAAGTTTTTAAAGGAAGATTAATAAACCTAATAGGATATTTTTGGGAAACTATAGGGACATTTTATGGACTTATGTAATGTAGATTTCTCCGTCAGGACTTTATAATTGGTCAATGAACCGAAAATTGAGTTCGGGCTGAGGTAAGAATATGATCATGAATCAAATTCGCCCATTTTTGTCCTCTACTAAATTCGATTCATATTCTAGTTTTATACAGTTAAATAACCAACCAACCAAGCACCCTAATAATTAATATATGTTGGTTCAGTAAACACAAAATACTAATTTTTGTGGTATGTTCTTTAAGCAATTAAATTATTAGGATCCTAACTCAATTGTCCAAATTATTTTATTAGGCATGAGAACATTTATTTAGGTTTTGATTAGCAAAATAAACATATGAGGGTGTTGAAAACAATAATCACATAAGCAAAAATATATATATAAAAGAGAGAAAATAGAGAAGGCATTATAATATATAAAAGCATGAATAATTAGAAGATCTACATCATGAAAAACTTGTTAGTAACTTCAAGCAATTAAACTGGAATTGAAAGATTTAGGACCCTTAAGAATATATAGGTCTCACCTGGGTCTTTTGGAGCAATGATCTTCTGGAGGAGCACTCTTGAAGCTTGAAATGAAATGAATGAATATTGAAGGATGTATGAAATGTTTGATGTATTTAGGAGGAATATATATTTGAAGTAGGTGAGGTGAAATATCTTTGAAAAATCCGTCCCCAAAACAGGGTAGAATGAGGCCTATTTGGAAGAAAAAAAGATTACTAAAATCACGTTGCAAATAAAAGAAACATGTGTGCCTGCATGACGTGTAAGTGTCTTGCGTTAGTGTAGGAGTTCATTAAGTTTTTCTGTTTTGCTGATTGTTCAATGATTGCGCATGCGTAAAATTGTGCTCCAAACGCAATGCGGCTACGTGAGGCGCAATCACACATATGACCGAGTTTTATTTTTTATTCGTAACTAAGAGATTCCATTTATCTTTAATCAAATAATATCGTTTGAAACCGAAAATTATCCTTCTAGAGGATGAAAACTGATTTTATGACATCATGTAATAAAGAATACTTATTTTAAAATTCAATTAATTATCATGAATAATTAATTGGGCTCCTTAAAATTGGGCTTAATATATTTTTAATTAATAAATAGACTTCGCATTCTTAAAACAATTTTGGGCTTAGTTCTTTGGATTGCTCTCCTTTGGATCGGACCAATTAGGATGAAAGTATGTGACATCATCGGATACCAAAAGGGGAGACATGATTATGTGTCTACAAGTAATGACAAAACATAAAACTCGATGTGTTCTTCTTAATTATCCTTATACAATACATATTTTATAAGTAAAACATGTATTTTTTTGGTGCAATTTTATTTAAGGTGCCTTTGCATGCATCATAATCCAACCACATATCTACAAACTAAATATAGAATCGCGTGGAATCGCTAGTTCAACTAGCAGTATCACATATATTTTTTATTTCGCACTTGATCCTCATTTTATCAAACTTGCGGAAATAAAAAATCCATAACTAGTGAGTTTTTATTGATTGATTAGGTTTCGTGGGATCGTTAAATTTCATGAACATGGAAGTTGGAGTACATTAGGATGATCTTCCACTCCTCTGTCGGATTCAACAATTAAGAGAAAAAAATATTAAAATACAATATTTTAAGGGAATCGAATTTCAATATTATTGAAGGAATCAAAATTCATTTGTTTCAGGGAATCAAACTTTAATTTCTCGGGTGAAAGGTAAATTGCGATATATGTTGAAAAAATTAAAACGAAAAGATTTTAGACTCAGCCTTATCAAAGATTTTGCTATTGATGTTTCAATAGGAATCTGCCAAACCTGGGGGAGAATTGAACCGACATAAGGTTGTGAAGAAAGGTGATATTCTTTTTGTTGGGGTTTTTGGCGGTGATTGTGAAGTCGAGTTTGGTGTGGAAGTAGACGATCTCGATCGGGTTGGGAATTCCGAATTGAGGAAATAGAATGTCTGGTGTTTTGGATGGATGGATGGATTTGGGGAGGAGAGAGAGATTGATGTGGTGGATATGAGGATTTCGAACTGAAGGTGGGTGGTGATGGACTATGGTGGATGATGAAGGTGGCTTAGTTTTTTGTTTATGAGTTTCTTTTTTTGTTGGTGTCAGATTATGGTTTAGTTTAATTAGGTGTTGGTAATGGAGGTGACTTGGTTATAGTGAGTTTGTTTCCAATACCAAAAAATGTTTGAAGGGTGTTTGTGTTTGTAGGTTACTACCTTTGACAAGTCAATTACTGATGTGAGGTGTGAGGTTGTATTTATGGTAGTGCTTAGAAAGTGATGACTTTTTTTAATGAGGAAAGTCTTTGATTGACTTAGTTTTGCTATTATATCCTTCATATATTAGTATCCTTCAATTATTTCTACTAGCCTTATAGTAAATAAATAATAAAAAGTATCAATATGTTGTAATTATCTCTACTAGCCTTATATGCACAGAGGGAGTATCTCTATACCTATCATATAAAGGAAGAGGGAGAACTTGGCGTTCCCCCAAAATTAAAACTCTACCATAAAAGGGAAGAAGAGGGAGGGACACCAAAATACCATTAAAACTTTACTCACTACAAGAAAAGCCATTTATTGCAACAACAAAACTCGTTGCAATACATCCAAAGTCGTTACTAAAACTGTCTTTTGCAACGACATAATGTCGTTGCAAGGTTGTTGTTGGTACAGTTGTAGCCAAAGGCTTTTGCAACGAAATTTGTTGTTGCGAAAGATGGACTTTTAACAACAAAAAATATTGTTGCGATAAATTTGTCGTTACAATGCAAAAGCAATTCCCAATTTTTGGCAACGAGCTTAGTCGTTGCAATAACAACCTTGTATTCCACGACATTCGTCTTTTCATTGCATCTATTTTTTGCAACTACTTCTACGTTGCATTAAATTTGGAATAAGAAATTATAAACAAAGGCGTTGACCTAAAAACTTATTTATATTATTTCAGCCTTGTTTCACTTCTTTCAAATCTCTGCCCTATTTTAAAAGGCTCATACAACATGTATCAATACTATATATAAAATACATATATTAAAAAAATTGGTCAAAATAAAAGTATCACCATTTTTGTCCAAAAATTGACATATCATATCACTATCATCCTTCAAATATCCAATAGTATGCATAGTTTTCCTTTCCTTTCCTAGTATTATGTCACATTCAATAGCAAAAAGAAATCCTTTCCTTTTTGCACATAAAAATATCATACCATCAAATTCCCATAGGCCAAAAAAAAAACTTGGATACCTTCAACATCCAAAATAAGTACATTCCTTGGTTAAAATTTATTTCTCCAAAATCCTACAATTCCATCAAAATAGGAATTCTCAAAAGATGCAATTTCATGTATTCTGAATATCAAAAAAACAAATGTATTACTAAATTTCGGATATCAGGAACAGTAGATTCCTTCATTATATTTGTCGTATTACTTGCAAGAGCCAAGAGAAAAAAAATTATTTTATGGTAAGGAAAATTCTAGAAGAAAAAAGAATATTATGGCGAAGTATTGGAAAATGGTTACCATGCTGAAGTTCTCAAATGAAGCACGTTCGTCTTTATTTGACTCTAAAAGTGGAATTGTTCAATTCGTGTGCCCGTAATTATAGCAACTCATCCTCTGTAAGAGATTTTGAGGGAGCCTGTAGCTCAAAAAAGAAAGAGCAGAGCAATTTAGGTGTGCAATGCAGCTCAAAAATTTTAATGCTTAATAATTAAGTGATGTGTTGAGGTCAACATAAGTATTCAAGTCAGGTGTGCAATAGCTGCGATATCCTAGTTCACTTTGATGCTATAGTAATTAAGTTAGAAACCATACCAAATTATCAGAACATCTATAAATTCAACATGCAGTTAAATTTTAACTGAATCAAAGAATCCAGATATCAGACATGCAACAATCGACAACTATGAGATTTTCCTCTTCAGATGATTGGCTGCAATATAGAATGACAATTCCTAGTCTTAGTGATGAATCAAGTAATAAATTATTAATCTTTCAAACATTCGATGGTAAAAGTTTTGCACATGAGCCAGATTCCTACAAATCAACAATTTGACAAGTAGGGGTGCAAAGAACAACTAGTTTAGATGGTAATTCCCTACCAATAAATTCTATGTTAAAGACCGCCTAAAACAAGATGAAAAACAGGGTTTTGAGAGGGTTTAGGGTTTCTCTCCCATGCTGATTTCCTTCGATTGAGTTGGGCTTAAGCTACCATTAAAAGGCTTCATTATAGGTTGTAAGAATAAGGTCCGAGGTAACTAATCCTCCAATTACTCTTTTAACTCAGGACTTATTATCAAAGCAAGGAACTTTGAAAGATGTGTCGTCGCCAGTAGGCAATCCTTTGACCTCTGGTTCAGTGACTCCTATGCCCATTCAAGAGGTTGTTTCAACAATGCAAACTACCTTATCTCAACATATAGGCTGGTTCAACTATCTATTATGGCTTAAAAGGAGGTGGTTAACTCTTTTCCAGTGAGTATTGAAGGACCTCGAAGGAAACCACAACCGAGTTGCCAACATTGCAAGAAGTAACACCCGATTTATGTAGGATAACATTGTTAAGAACCCAAATCATGGTCATCCATGGCGGCGGGGAAGAAAAAGGGAATGTCACTCGGGTTTGTTGCTCTTACCCCGAAAGATGGTAAGCAGATTGCTCATCTTGATAAATATGAAGTTGACAAGTTGTCTGATATTTAGGCAACTGCTATTGTGTTGTGTGTTGTGGGGTCAAACTCCTACTAGTGGAACAATTAAGCATTTCATAGTTCTTGAAAGGAATCATGTGAGTAAACCTCAAGTTTTTTCTTCATGAAGATAGATATTTTCTAGTCATGTTTGAAAATGTTGTTGATAGAAATGAAATTTTATATTCTGGTCCTTACTCTATTAATAGTCGACCTATCATTATGAAAAATTAGACTCCTAACATCAAGTTTAATGATGAAATTCTAAGAGTTGTCCCACTGTGGGTTAGATTGCCTAATCTTCCTCTTAACTATTGGGGCGAGAATCTCTTAGTAGAATTGGTAGCATGATAGGAGTATATATTTTTGGTGATGAATGTACTACAAGACAAATGAGAGTTTCCTTTGGTCGAATGTTAATTGAAGCTGATGTGACTAAGGAGTTACCTAAACAAGTTTTCATTGAAGATGTGAATAGTTGTGTTATAGAGCAAAGGGTTCAATATGAATAGATCCCTCCTATTTGTACAAAGTATCAGATTGCAGGACATCACATGATTATATGAAAATGAAGGCTTTGCCAAAATATGCTTCACCAAAAATAGAGTTTGCGCGTTTCTCTCTCTAGGTTCTCTCTGCGTACACTATGTACGTCGGACGCCATGGAAAGAAAATCTAAAGCCTAGAAGAAAGGCATCTCAGGCAAACTCGACATCGGTAAAGGGGAAAGGCCCATCTGAATCGCAAGCAAGGAAGGTGAGACTCGTGGATGAAGTAATGGAAGTCTCTGAACTGGAGATTGAGGACATTGAGGAGGAAGATGTTGACATCCAGGAAGAAATATTGTCGCCTCGATCATCTCTGCGAACTCTTCAACAACAATCGTTACTGAGGGATAATTTCTTTGATTGGCTGGAGACAATCCAAAAATCTGGTGAGTGTATAGCCCAGGAACAAAGCAAATGATTGACCAGGGTGGAAGGTAATATAGCTCTTGTACCTATCTTATTTTCACCTGAAAATCAAAATGATACTCCGAATATAGTTAATTTGATATAGAAGATGTTCAATTGGAAATTGATTTTTGGAGTTCTGCATTTTATTGCTATGTTGTTGGTGCAAATCCCCGCATTCATGTTATGGAAGGTTTCTTTAGACGAATATGGAGGAATCATGGGATAGATAAAATAGCACTGGTTAAGAAAGGGATTTATGTTGTTAGGTTTCGTTCAATGGAAAAGAGGGATATGATTCTTGCTGGGAACCCTCCTTTTTTTGACAGTATACCTATGATTTTGAAACCATGGTCTGCTGAGGTAGATATGTGCAAAGAGAACATCAAAACCTTGCCTATTTGGGTGCAACTGATTCTAGATTTTAAGTACTGGGGAGAATCATGTATGGAGAAGATAATGAAGCCTCTTGGAAGACTGATAAAAGTAGATCAAGCAACTAGTATAAGAGATAAGCTTCAATATGCAAGACTCATGATTGAGGTGCAAATTAACCAGAATTTTCCTGAGGAACTCAAGTTCATTAATGAGAGAAATATTATGACCGGTGTTCCTATTCATTATGAATGGAAACCAGTTTAGTGTAAAGTATGTAAAGGAATGGGTCATGAAGAAGGAAACTGCACAAAAGAAGTGATAAGAAAGGAATGGAGACCAAAGAATACTACTATTTAGACTGAGGAAGCTTAGATAGCTAGACCTCCAGGTGAAACAAGTGCTCAGAAGATACAGGAACTTCAAACTGTAAGAAATCCTGCCAGAAGGATTCTTGCAAGCCCAACAGTTGCTCCAACTCTGAATAATTTTGAGGTTTTAGGGGAAGCTGAAGGGGAACCTAGTACTGCAGCTGTGATAGTTGGATTGTTGGAGTGTGAGTCGGTAGGGGTTAAGGTAACAGGAGGTAGCAAGCCTCCTGATGCCTATGGATTGAATAAATTGTATGGAATATGATGGGGATCAACAACCAGCAAAAACAGAAAGATGTCAAACTGATCATCAATATGAAGAATGTTGGCATGATTGGTCTCCTAGAGACAAAGGTAAAGGCTCATAATATGGGAAAACTTTACCTAAATCTGTTTAAAGGGTGGTGTTTTACTTCTAATTCCTCTTTTCATTAGGGAGGCAGAATTGTTATTGCATGGAACCCCAAAAGCTTTAATGTTAGTATTAAGGAATGTTCAAGTCAGTTAGTTCATTGTTTGATTCAGCCAATAAGTGGGGCTCCTCAATTAGCTTGTTCTTTTATTCATGCATCAAATGATGCTAAGGAGATAGATTTAGTGTGGCAGGAGTTAGAAGAATTATCTACTCATATTCATATGCCCTGGTTAGTGGTGGGAGATTATAATTGTGTGTTGTATCCTGATGAAAGAATTGGTTCAATTATGAGGCACCAGGAGACTGAAAGGTTGCAGATGTGTGTTAGTAACTGTAGGATCCAGGATATGTCTTGCACATGCAGCAGATTTACATGGCACAATAAACAACTGGTTGAGAGTAGAGTGTTTTGTAAGTTGGACAGAACAATGGTAAACCAGGACTGGTGTGATATCTTCCCTACTGCTGTGACTCACTTTATGCCAGAGGGACAGGTTGATCACTGCCCTATGATTATAGCAGTATACCCAACTATTGAGATAGGCAAGCACCCTTTCAAATATTTCAAAATGTGGAGTAATGCTTCTAACTTCACTGAAATTATTACTACTTGCTGGAACATGACTGTTCAGGGGACTCCCATGTTCAGAGTGGTTTATAAAATGAAGCAGGTCAAGAAGGCTTTGAAAAAGTTAAATGCAGATGGCAACTCAGATATTCAAAGCAAGGATATCATTGCATACAAGAGAATGACCCAGTGTCAAGAAGCTTTACAGGGTAATCCTACTAATATGAGCCTGAAAGAAGCTGAGCATGAAGCTGTTGCTGAATATAGAGGTGTTCATAGAGATTATTTGTGTTTTCTAGCCCAGAAAGCTAAGATGCAATGGTGTAGAGATGGAGATGAAAACTCTTCTTTTTTACCAATCTATAAAGGCTCGAAGGTTGAAAAACACAGTGTGTGCTATAAACGACAAAAATGGGGTATGGCAGGAGTATTTGCATGATGTTAATGAAGCATTTCTCCCTGATATCATTGCTGAAAACCAAGGAGCATTTGTCAAAGAAAGATTTATAGCTCATAATATTATGGTCTGTCAGGACTTGGTTATGCATTATGGTAGGAAAAATGTAAAACCAAGTTGCATTATGAAGTTAGACATGAAAAAATCATATGATACTATGGATTGGGATTTTCTTGAAGAAATGTTAAATGCTTTGAAATTCCCTATAAACTTTGTAAAGCTAGTTATGACTTGTGTAAGAACTCCTAAATTCACTCTCATGGTGAATGGTTCCTTACATGGTTATTTTAGCTCTAAAAGAGGTTTGAGACAGGGGAGATCCAATGTCTTCCCATCTCTTTGTTATCCGTATGGAATATCTATCAAGGATCATGAAGAAAATTGAAGATCATCCTCACTTCACTTTCAATCCAAGATGTAAACAAAGCAAACTCAATCATATGGTGTTTGCTGATGATGTCATACTATGTTGTGATGGAGATTTCTCTATTGTGTACACTATGTTACAAGCATTTAAATTGTTCTCAGCATCTTCAGGTCTTCAAATCAGTGAGTAAAAATCTGACATTACACAGCTGGGGTAAATCAGGAGGTGATTCAAAGGATTAGAAGTGTTTCAGGCTTCAATCATAGTAATCTCCCCTTCAATTATTTGGGAGTTCCTATCTGTGCTAGGAAGATTTATGTGGCTGAATGCAATGGTATAACTGTAAGGATGGGAGCAAGAATAAGAGTGTGGAGTAGCAGGAACCTCTCTTATACTACTAGGCTCAATCTTATCAGCTTAGTGCTATTGAGTATTCATGTCTACTGGCCACAGACATTTATTATGCCTAAGTATGTGTTGAAGGAGATAGAAAAAATATGAAGAGCATTCCTCTAGACTGGTGACTATAGCAGCAACAAACTAGGTAATATAGCTTGGGCTAAGGTTTGTACACCTAAGCAGTTTGGAGGTCTAGGGGTGAGGCAAGTAGTCTTATGGAACCAGTCTGCATTTGCAAAATATGTCTGGGCAATCACAACAAAGCAAAATAATATATGGGTGAAGTGGGTACATGAGGTTTACATTAAAGATCATGAGTGGCGGGATTATGAACCACCACTGGACAGTTGCTGGTATTAGAAATAGGTTTGCAAGATTAAAAACATCTTGAAATAGTGGTATAGTCAGCAGGAGGTGAAGGATATGGCTAGTTTTAGCATTGAAACAATATACCAGCAGATGATTGGTGACAATGAAGCAATATACTTGGACAATATTATTTTGAATAGAATGTCTATTCCAAAGCATAGGATGATCAGTTGGCTTGTGATGCATTAGAGACTTAGAACTGCTGATAAACTTGTTCAACTTGGGGTGATGGATGAAAATCCTTATCTTTTATGTGCTGATGGCCAGGAAAGTCATAATCATATGTTTTTCCAATGTACATATGCAACACAATGTCTTGCAATGGTGAAGATATGGTTGAAGCTCTCCTCTATTCATAATCTATTTTAAATTAAGACAAATTTACTTTGTGTAAAGAAGTAGAAGATATGGCTTCCAAAAGCAGATAATAGCAGCTGTTTTTAGTGGCCTTGTTTATCAATTGTGGTGAGCACGTAATGAAGCCACTTAGAATCAGGTGGTGTGGAAACCTGAAATCAAGCTCAACATATTAAAAGATCTAGTGCAATTACGAGTAAAGCTTGTGCTTCCAAAGAAAATTACTCATAGAGATAAAATGTGGATAGAAAGAGTGTTTACTTGATTTGTATAGGTTATCTTTACACTCCTGATATTGAGGGGCTAACCTAGTTGGGTTGTTTAATATTTGGAGTGTGTATAGGTTGTAAATGGTTCTTTTTGGTGATTTATACTAATTCTTACTTAGCAAAAAAAATCTACACCACCCAAAGTGACACAAAAATGGGCGCTAAAAGTGGTAACTACCAATGTTCCATGAGTTGATGTTGTTCCTGAGCCAGCAGCAGAAAATACTAATGTCATAACAGAAGAGGTTGTGACAACAGAAGTTGAAAAGAGTAGTTCTAATGCTCAACAGGGTATGAAATATCGAGTGAAAGAAATTACCTCTCCTCTTGCAGTATTGTAAGTTGTTTCTAAGGGATAAAAAATAGATCAGAGGACATCTCAAGACCAGGTATTGTTGTTCATTCAGTTGATGGAGCAGGTACTAGTTCATTTCACATTTCTCCTATATAAATATGTGCACTTGGAATATGAGGGGCTTCAACACCTCTAATAAAATTGAAGAGTTTAAGAAGTTTATTGCTTTCAATAACGTTCATTTGTTTGCTATTTTAGAAACTAGAGTAAAAGAGAGTAATAAATCTAGAATTAGAAGGAATATGGGTCATAGATGGACATAAGAAGATCACTATGCTTATTCCACTGGAGGAAGAATTTGGATTGCTTGGGATCCTAGTTTTGTTGGGGTTCAAATTATTAAGCATTCCATTCAAGTTATTCACTATTCTGTTATTGATATACATTCTGGGATTTTTTTTTCAATTTTCTGTTGTGTATGAACTTTATACTGTTGAAGATAAGAAAAGCTTATAGGGTGAATGGTAGAGAAGTTTTCAGCTATGAGACTTAGGACTTTTCTAACTTATTACTGCAGAGTGACCTCAATGAGCTCAGAACTTGTGGTCATCACTTTGCTTGGTCTAATAAAGGCCAGGGTGCTTCTAATATTGAAAGTAGAATTGATCGATGTCTCGTTAATTCTCATTGGCACCTTCAATTTCCAGGAGTGATTGTTGAAGTTATAAATCCAGGGTTGTCTGATCATTCTCCTCTTGTGGTGCATTGGTCTTCTTCTACACAAAAAGGAGGTAGACCTTTCAAGTTTTTTAATTATATGGTCCATAATTTTCAGTATGTTATCATCGAAGATTGGAGAAAAGATGCTAGAGGAGGAAATATGAACCAAATATAGCATTAGCTTAAACAGATTAAGCACGATTAAAAACAGTTGCATAAACATAATTTTGCTAATCTTTCTCACAAGATTACATATGCTAGAGATAAGCTCTCTAATATTCAGAGAAAACTTATCAATTCATGACATGTTTCTTATCTTCATCAATAGGAGAAAATTGAGATTGACAAACTTAAAAAGCTTCTACATATTGAAGAAGGAGCCTACAAGTAGAAATCTTGGATTCAATGGCTTGAGTTAGTGGATTGTATTTCTCACTTCTTTTTCAAAGCCATGAAGGCAAGATATGCTACTAATAGTATAGATATTCTCTCTACTGACCAGGGGCGCATAATTACTACAACTCATGAGATTCAACATGAGGTGTTGATGTTTTACAAGAAACTTCGGGATCTGCCGCTTACTCTCTACCAGGGATTAATATTGCTATTATGAGAACTAGGGCTTAGATTAGGCCTCTTAATGCTCAATTTATTACTCTTCCAGTTTCTTGTCTTTGAAATTGATGATGCTCTTACATCCATTGACAATAGCAAAGCCCCGGGTATTGACGGCTATAATAGCTTATTTTTCAAGTCTTCCTAGTCTATCATTAAGCATGATGTGTATAAGGCTATATGGGACTTCTTTGATCACCTTATTTTACCATCTGAGGCAAATTGTACTCTGGTAACTTTGGTTCCTAAAGTTACTAATCCTTCTTTTGTTAAGGAGTACGGACCAATAGCTTGTTGCACTGTGATTTATAAGCTTATTGTTAAGTTTCTCACTAAAAGGCCGCAAACTATGATGGGTAGTGTTGTTGTTCTTGCTCGTTTGGATTTATGCCGGATAGAAATATCTCGATAACATCTTGTTGACTACTTGAATTAATTAAAAGATACAACACTAAGAGCATAAGCCCTACATATATGATGAATATAGAGCTTAGAAAGGCTTGTGATTCTGTTGAATGGCCTTTTCTCAAAGATGTTATGCAGGAGATTGACTTAGATCATGAAATGTCTCTCTTCTGTTTCATATTCTATTGTGATTAATGGCTTGCCTATCCCTTCTTTCCCTACTGCTAAAGGTCTTAGGCAAGGAGATCCTCTTTCTCCTTTCCTTTATTTTCACTATATGTATGAAATATCTCTCCAGATGCCTTGGAAGTCTAAAGCAAAATCCTAACTTTAACTTCCATCCTAGGTGTGAAAGGCTTAATATCACTCATGTAATATTTGCTGATGATTTGCTTATGTTCTCTAGGGCTGATTTTAGTTCCATTCATCTTATGATGGAAGCTTTTCATAAATTTTCCACAGCTTCTGGTTTGGAAGCTAACTTTGACCAAAGTAGTGCTTCTATGGGTGAAATTCCCTCTGCTGATGTGGATCACCTTCTAAGAATTATTAATATGCCTCTTGGAACATTTCCTTTTAGTTATTCAGGGGTTCCCCTAACTACAAGGAAGCTTTTTTATAATAAATGTAAGCCTTTAATTGAAAAAATTAGGGCTAAAGTGAAGCACTGGACAGTGAAGCATCTTTCTTATGCTAGTAGAGTCCAGCTTGAGCTTCTGTTCTGCAGGGATTACAAATATTATGGTGTTAAATTTTTATTCTTCCTAAAAAGGTGTTCAGAGAAGTTCATGCCATATGTAGAACATACTTATGGACATGTAGTGATTCAGCTAGTAGGAAATTTCTTGTAGCTTGGCATACTCTATGTTCTCCTAAATTAAGTGGGGGTCTGAACCTTAAGGATCTTGGTGTTTGGAACAAAGCAGTTATCACTAAGCATTTATGGGCTCTTGCTATGAAAGAAGATAGGATTTGGATTTGTTGTCTGCATGCTTATTATATTAAAAGGCTTGATCCTTATACTATGCAGATACCCAGTATATTCTCTTGGTCTTTTAGGAAAATTCTAGAAGCTAGGGAAATCTTGCAGACAGTTGATAATGCAGCTCAATATGTTGTCAACCAGAGAATTGTTGTTAAGAAAATTTATTTGCATGTCATGTGAAATCATCCAAGAGTGCCTTGGAGAAAAATCATTTTTAACAATAGAGCTAGTCCTAAAGCCTTATTTGTGGTGTGGCTTGTTTTGCATGACAAACTTGCCACCAAGAGTAGGCTTGCTCAATGGGGTATTTTGGATAATCAAATTTGTTTGCTGTGTAATGGTGTTGATGAAACGATCTCTCACTTGTTTTTTCAGTGCTCTTACAATCAAGCTGTTTGGAAAAAATCCCTTGACCATGTTACACATTAACATAACTAAACAAGATTTTTTTAATAAAGTTCATTGGGCTATGACTAAATGCAGGGGAAATAAAAAAAACAACTTTTTGGTATGCTTTTTGCTGAAGTATCTAGCGTATATGGCTCCAAAGGAATCAGAAATGTTTTGAAGACAAGCTTCAGCCTTCTGAATAGCTATTTAGAAGGATAATGTTTTTGATGTAGCTTGTAGATGCCCTGATCAAGCTCATGATTAGCTGAGTTGTAATTTGTTGTTTTGTTTGTTTAGTCTGAAGCATGTTTCAGACTGTGTTTGATTGTATTAGGATCTTATTGGTTTTCATGTTGTCGCCTTAAGGTAGCACATGAAGAGTCAGACTTCTCAACCCTTCTATAAGGTGGGGGAAGTCCTGACACTGATATTCTCCCCTCTTGGCCTGGTGTGTCTTGTTGTTGTAAACTCTATTTTTTTAGTTATTAATAATGATTTTGAATTGCCAAAAAAAAATTCTATGTTAAAAAGCATCGGGTCAAATGAAAATATTTGCCAATTTGATGCATATGTTCAATGAGACAAACACAATAATGATCTGAAAGCTTTGCAAATGTAGAATTGGACAATCCATCAAGGCCAGTGAGTTTCCTCACAAGCAACCATAGTGTTGTGTTTTGAACTTTGAATATTTTGATGTTGATAAACACCCTATGCTATGCTATAACATAAATATTTATAACAGTGATCAAGCTATCAATATTGGATGATTGAAGACAAGGAAGCTTAGGTCTAGTTATATTGAATTCATGTGTATGCAATGTAATTAACATATTAGAACTTTGTGCTAAAATTAGAAATATGCAATTAGGATGATTAACTATTTTCTTAGAGTTAAGAAAATAGGTGATTATAGTAATTTCATGTTTATATGGTTTAAAGAAAAAGAAGGGAGAGTTTTGTTAAAACAAGGATTTCGAAAATCAGTTTTAGAAAGAAAAAAGATTTTAATTTTCGAAAATAAGTTTTGAAAAGAAAAAGATTTTTATTTTCGAAAAACAGTTTTAAAAAGAAAAAGACTTTTTATTTTTGAAAAATCAGGTTTTGAAAAAGATAAAAGTTTTGTTTTCGTAAAAAGATAAAGAAAACGTAGTTGAAGATTTTTGGAAAAAAGGAAAGTGTTTATGAAAAGAAAATCTGATTTTTAAAGAAAAGATTTTGATAAAGATTTTGGATAAAAAACTGATATGAATAAAATTGGGATAAGATATGGAGTAATCCTTATCTTACAAGGAGTAAAGGAAATCAGTTTTTTATTAATGATAAAATTGGATTTTGAAAAGGAAAAGAATTATATCCCTTTATTTTAGGAATAAAAATTATTCAAGAACATAATTATTTCTTGGAGAATAATTCTTATTCAGTTGATGAAGTTATATAAGGGATAAAAATCAGTATACTATCACACGTTTTCAGATTTATGAGATTAAGAATTTGAGAGCTGAAAACGATCTCCCAGAGCACAGTGTACGGCACAGAGTTCTAGTAAGTTAAGGTCTCTAAAAAAAGCTTGTAACGATCCTCTATTTGCTTGAATAAGAAGCACGGTTTTGAGGAATCATTCTTTCTGTAATCTTTCATATTATAGAGAGTAGCAACACTTAGGGTTAAGTGTTGGGGAGCACTACTAGAGTTAGTAATGGGGGAATCAAATTGTATCAAGGGTTTGGTATTTTACGATTCAAATAATAAAAGCGTAGTTTGTGTGGACGTAGATCTCAGAGGTGAGATTGAACCACGTTAAATTCATGTGTCTTATTATTTGATTTCATTGTTTTATTGTTTGATACAATTTCGTTCGAGCAAAAACATCAATCGGAGAATTTACGAGTGAATAACACAGTGCACGGCACTGTGCCATAAGAGTGTTTTTGCGAAAATCGATTAGTTTTAGTCACTCAATTCAACCCCCCTTCTTGAGTGTCACCTTGTACTCCAACAAGTGGTATCAGAGCAGGCTATTCTCGGAAGGCTCAGCCCTAGAAAATAGAAGTCATGAAGATGCAAGATGACTCTCGAGATAGACACACAAAGTGTCCGATTTTTAACGGAAAAGACTACGGATGGTGGAAGGCTAGGATGAGGATCTACATCCAAGGATCGGACTATGAATGCTGGAAAATCATAAGGAAAGGGCCAATCCTTATCCAAGCCAAAAATGCTGAAGGAAAGATGGTCGACAAGGATGAAGACGACTACAATTCAGTTGACTATGCAAAAGCCGAAAAAAACTTCAAATCTATGAGTATTCTCCAATATGGAATTGGACCTGATGAATACTCAAGGATCTCGGCTTGTACTACAAAGCAAAAGAAATATGGGACACGCTGGAGTTGGCCCACGAAGGTACGAATGAGGTAAAACAATCTAGAATAGATTTGCTTGTCCAACAATATGAATTGTTTACTATGAATAAGGACGAATCTATTAAAGAGATGTTCACTAGATTTACACTAATCACTAATGAATTACGTTCTCTAGGCAAAACATATACTTCTGAAGATTTAGTGAGAAAGGTGTTAAGAAGTTTAACAAATCGATGGCTCCCAAAAATAACCGCTATTCAAGAAGCTAAAGATTTGACTAAACTTTCACTAGAACAACTTATTGGATCATTAATGACTCATGAACTTGTCTTAGATTTTAAAACTAATGAACCAAAAACTAAAGGTATAGCCTTGAGAACTGAATTAGAAATTGAAAATAGTGATAGTGATGATGATATTGATTTTCTTACTAGGAGATTTAAAAATTTTCTCAAAAAGAACAAAAACATCAATCCTAGAAAATATGAAAATTTCAAAGGTAAGAGCACAACCTCTAACTTTAAGAAAAGTGCTACTAATTGGGGTTGTTTCAAGTGTGGAGAGTTAAATCACAGGATTAAAGAATGTCCCTTATGGGATGATGAGAAGCCCAAAGAAAGAAGGGAGCAATCGAAGAAAGAATTCAAAAAGGCTATGATAGCTGCCGTTTGGGGAGATTCGGATTCTGACGAAGAACAGTCAGAGGCACAGTGCCATGAGGAAAAATTATGTCTGAATGCTGTACAGACATCACAGAGAAAGGCACAGTGCCAGGACGACTCTCACTTGTGTCTAATAATGGCGAAAAGTTCGAACTCCCAAGATGAAACTGAAGACAGTGAGGTAAGTCTTCTTTCTCTAAAACCTTCAATACATCTTCTTTCAAAAAACCAACTTGTTACTTTGCTTGGAAATATCATTGATGATTGTCAAGAAATGAATGATGATTTTCAATCATGAAAAAGGAAGTAAAAATTTAACTAAGCAAAAGATTGGGTTGGAATTGGAATATAAGGATTTATTAAAGGACTGTAAAGAACTGATGAAGAAGACTGATGAACTTGAAAAAATTATTGAAGAGAAAGATACTGAGATAAACGCTCTAAGATACGAAAAGTCTCTTGCTAACGAAATCGTAAATGACACAGTGCCATATACTGTGTTAGAAGCTGAAAAATCGAGTCTTGAAAAGCAAATTGAATCGCTAAATCATGAGTTAGTTGAACTAAAGAATTCAAGACAGAAATCAAGAATTGTTCCACTAATGCTGCCTAGTGATGCTAAGATAAGTGAAGAACTTGATAAAATTAAGAGAGAATTAGAAATTTCGAGAAAAAGAAATAGTGATCTAAATACTCCTGTTGAATTCTTGGAATCACAATTGACTATTGCTCGAAAAATGTATGAAAAGTGGTCGTATGGTCTAAAAGCTCTCGATTATTTATCTAGTACAACTAACAATCAAAACAAAACTGGTTTGGGATATACGGAGTCGACAACACGGTGTACGGCACAAGGCGAAATTTCGAAAGAGACTTTCATAAAAGAAAATATGTTGATCTACTTGAATATTTGATTTGCAACTTTTGTGGAAAAAATGGACACCTTATGGAGAACTGTAATATCAAGAAAATGAGTGTTGCGAAAAATGTAAAGTATGTAACTCAAATATGGGTTAGAAAAGACTTATTAGAAGCTCAACGAAAGAAAAAGGGACCCAAACAGATTTGGGTTCCTAAAATTAACAAGTGATCTTTTTGCGAGGCAAACGTGAGAGGAAGCGACCTATGGAATCGGGACGGTGGTCGCTCAAGACATATGACTGGTGATAAATCTCAATTCCTCTCACTAGTAGCCTACCATGGAGGTTGTGTTACATTTGGCGACAACAAAAAGGGAGAAATAAGTGGTATTGAAAACGTCGGCAAATCCCTAACACACTCCATAGAGAATGTGATGTTGGTAAGTGGTTTGAAAAAATTTGTTAAGCATATCCCAATTGTGTGATCAAGGTAATTCTGTTGAATTTCATGCATGAATATTTTACAAGACAATTTGTGGCTTTGGGATTAATTTCTGGAAATTAGTTGAGTATTATGCTTGTTGTCCTCCTTTAAATATGTTAATTGGAGTAGGAGTGCATGTCTTTGTGAAACACTATGAGAAAAAGTCTACTTGAAATAAAAAGTACTCGTAATGGTCTAATGATGCTGTCCTAATGTCATGATCCTAAGTTGCCGAACTAATGAGCTATATGATCCTAAGTTGCCGAGTTATTGAGCTATGAAGTGCTAATTCTTTCTCCTATGGCAACCTTGATCTTTATTCCGATATTCTGATTTTTTATTTATGAGTTTGATATTTGTGCCTCATTATTTCTTTCTTTCACATGTCTCGCCTTATCGTCATTTCCCTATTATTATCCTTCTTTTCCTCACCCATTGATCCAAAGTCCAACAAGCTAAGTGCTTTTAATCTTGATTAATGATAATTTATGGGGCAAGAACATATTGATAAGATGATGGAAGAAAAAGACGCATCAGTTAAGGGGGAACATGAAAAGGTTGGAATGAAACACAAATACATGAAAGAATGAAAAGTACTGATTCACACTGTGCAAGGCACAGTGCCAGGAGATGCATCAAAAAGAAAATGAGGTCCGAATTAACTTATTACCTTTGATCTCTTATTGATTGACTCTAGTAATATTGTATGGTCTGCTTCTCCTTCATAAAAAAAAAAGAGAAGAAAAGAAAAGAAAAGGAGAGTAAGATACTTATTTTAGATAAGTCCTAGAGGTCAATTCAAATGTGAAGAAAATTATCAAAGTTTTAAAGATCATCATTTTGGATTCCAGTATATCCGAAGATTAGTTATATTTGGAAGGGAATAGATTGTTCATTGGCATAGAAACACACACAGTGCCACAGTGAAAAAAGTCCTATGATGCTCATTTGCGGAAGTTGAAAATCTTAAAAGAAAGGTTTAAGCACTTGTTGAGCCAATTGCCATTTCAAATCTTCAAGCTTGCATTACCTTTCTTTATCTTACTATCTTAGCTATCAACCATGATCCTTCATGATTATTTCTTACTTCATAATTTCGGATTGTCAGTTGGATTATTTTTTGCTTAATGACTTCGGATTGTGAGTTGGATTATGACATAGCACCAGCATCCTTAGTATCTTTTGCTTGAGCTACTGGGCGGGCGCGGATGTGTCGTTGTGCACCGCACCCGGCCAAAGATAAAATTTCTCCTACTCTCTTTTACACTAAAGCAGTATAATGGAAGTAGGGGTCGTATCCACAGGGAAACAGGGACGAGTTTAGTATTCAGTGTGATTCGAAACCTAGATTAAGCTAAGGGCCGAGAAACCTAATAATAATTACAAAGGGGGGTTTCAAGAAGATTATAACTAAACTACAACTAACTAGCATATAAACAAAATGAGAAATCAATATGGGAAGATCTTGAATCCGATTAACATCCACTTCAATTCATTATCGATCCTTGAACATCCACTCTAATTATTTCCATAATTATCTATTGTCGAGAATTAATCTCGTGTTCTCCTTATTCTTAGTTGAATAGCACGATCAGCGTGACTATAAAACCCTAACTAAAGGATAACCTAGTCCGATCGCGTCTAAGTTCAATCCAATAGCAGCAATAAACACGAGAGAACCAACGGACACCGCTAACGTCATACAAGCGATAAACATTCAACAGTTGATTCAATTTCCCCAAGAAATAACCAAGATGATCAGCATCTGAGTTACTCCCTAGTTTGCTACAAATCGATAAAAGAATAAAACAATCCGATTCTATTCTTAAATCTAGCATTAGATTAATTACACAATAACGTTCCTAGCATAATTATGCAAAAATCATAGAAAGCAAGCATAGAAATTAAACCATAATCAAAGAAAATAGAAAGAGAGGAAAGATCTCACAAAAATGCTTGAAGCTCCATATTAATCTCGTTCAAGAACGGTTCAAGCTACAATCGGCATAGCATAAGCCAATCCCATAATTGAAATCTACAAAAACTAAACTAGAAAATAAAAACTAAAAGAGATGACAACAAGAGAGGAGTGGAGTTTTTGAGACTCCCTCTCCTTGTGGCTGCTGCCCCCCTAGGTCCAAAAACAAGCTTTAGTATTTATACTAAAGCTCAAAAATCAGCCGACATTTAGACCGACCTAGGGGTCGCGAGGTGCGAGTCTGGTCGCACCGTGCGAGTGATCTCTGCCTCCAACACGAGCTGAAGAACTGGGCCAAGCCAACAGGTCGCACCGTGCGAGATTCCTCGCGAGGTGCGAGCAAGGCAGGTCGCGAGGTGCGACCATTCTCGCGAGGTGCGAGCTCTTGCTGGCTGGTGCGATGCTTCGCCTTGGCCAGGCGTGCGGTGCTTGCGGCCCGGGCCGGGCAGCTTGCTTCGAGCTGGCATGCGATGGGCGAGGCTTGGGCTTGCGATGCTGCTGCTTGGAGCTTGGTTGTAGCGGAGCTTGGTTGTGGCGGAGCTTGGTTGTGGCGAGACGATGTTGTGGAACCATTCATGCTTCCAAAAGCTCGGAACTTACAACGTTAACAATAATTAATATATAAAATTCCGAACTTCCACTAAGGTCGATTTACATGCAACATTAACAATTACAAATAAATCCCCTAGCAAAGTGTACCTAAAATACCACGAAAACATCATATAACTTGAGCGTATCAAATACCCCCACACTTGAACTTTACTCGACCTCGAGTAAACTCAAAAATGAGAAATACCAATTAAATCATCGTCCAAGTTATCGACACCAAACTACACTCCCCATCAACTACACCATCATTATCACATCTTAACAAAATACGCTCAAAACCTAAACGTAAGGGATGATGATTCCCCCACACTTAGATTCAAGCTCACCTGAAATATATAAAGACGTAACAACAACAATAACCAGCAAACGACAACCAAAATGTGAGCTCAAATCCTGAAGGATCTCAAAGGAGTTGAACTCACTCAAACGCCACAATGAAAATGACAGCTCGCCTAAAACCTCAAAAGATAAACTAAAAATACTACTACAACAACTAATTTAAAATAGCAAGCCATGGAATGAAGACAAAAAGGGATAAATTCCATGCTTACTCCCAAAAACAAACAATCAACCAAAAGAATGTGAAAGCCAAAACAAATCTTCACAAAATCAAGGATGAAATAACCAACACAACCCGAAAACGCTTTCCACCTTATGACACCAACTCCGGCAAATGAGTTTTCAAAGTACAAAATTCTCTCTTAATCTCTCATTTTTCCTAGGAGCCCTTTCGGGTTTTCATCCTAGCTTCTCACATTTTTTTTCATCTCACCATCTTACCCGCTCAATATAAGCCACTTTTTTGCATAGGTTGCCCTTTCGGGTTTTCAACCTATCCGGGCCCCCATTTTTGCCCGAGTCGCCCACCCTTGTGGGTTTTCAACTCGACGGGTTTCATTTCATCACTTTTTTTTTTATATTTTTTTATTTTTCATTTTTTTTTTCATTTTCATTTTTTTTTTTTCAAATTGAAAGTAATATATACAACATAGATATACAACATAGATACATGAGAATGAGAATACCCTCCCCCCTACTTAAACTACACATTGTCCTCAATGTGTCGACAATTAAAAGAAAAAGTAAACTGAAAAAGGGGAGAAATTTGAAAATCGGGTAAATCGAAGATCGAATGCTCAAAACTCATGAAAAGCAATCCGTCAAACTCAAACTTCTTAACAACACCAACTCAAATCTCATAACTCAACTCACAACCCTCTCCCTCGAATCACTCAAACAAATGACAAATTCAAAAAAAAATTCAAAAGTTTTGAATTTGTGAGATTTTCAACTAGCTCAAGAGATCGAAAAGATTCATTAACAATCTCAACCCTCTAGCGTTACCAACTCCTAGCTATTGAACTCCTCCCAACGGGTTTTCTTTTGTGGACTTGGGCTCAAAGTGGATTAAGATTTGTTGTGGTTCTTTTGAGTGGGTGGTGAGTGGGTGGAAGAAAATTTGTTGTGGTGGTGGAAATTTGATGAGAAAATAATGGAAAAGAAAGAAAATAAAAGGGTCTCGGGTTGCCTCCCGAGAAGCGCTGTTGTTTAAAGTCGTGAGCTCGACTTAGTACCTTAAGCTTAATCATTGGGTTGTGCTCCATGTGTGACAATGGTGGTTCCATGTCAATCTCCACTTCAAGTACCTGCAAAATTGATTGAGAAGAACTCTTGCAATACATCGTTAGCGCTATGAGTGTCAACCAAAAACAAAGAGCACAAACAATACCATCCAAAAATCACGCTAAATACAAACAAGTAACACCGTTTCCCCGGCAACGGCGCCAAAATTTGGGCGGGCACGGATGTGTCGTTGTGCACCGTACCCGCCCAAAGATAAAATTTCTCCTACTCTCTTTTACACTAAAGCAGTATAATGGAAGTAGGGGTCGTATCCACAGGGAAACAGGGACGAGTTTAGTATTCAGCGTGATTCGAAACCTAGATTAAGCTAAGGGCCGAGAAACCTAATAATAATTACAAAGGGGGGTTTCAAGAAGATTATAACTAAACTACAACTAACTAGCATATAAACAAAATGAGAAATCAATATGGGAAGATCTTGAATCCGATTAACATCCACTTCAATTCATTATCGATCCTTGAACATACACTCTAATTATTTCCATAATTATCTATTGTCGAGAATTAATCTCGTGTTCTCCTTATTCTTAGTTGAATAGCACGATCAGCGTGACTATAAAACCCTAACTAAAGGATAACCTAGTCCGATCGCGTCTAAGTTCAATCCAATAGCAGCAATAAACACAGAGAACCAACAGACCTGCTAACGTCATACAAGCGATAAACATTCAACAGTTGATTCAATTTCCCCAAGAAATAACCAAGATGATCAGCATCTGAGTTACTCCCTAGTTTGCTACAAATCGATAAAAGAATAAAACAATCCGATTCTATTCTTAAATCTAGCATTAGATTAATTACACAATCAAACTAATAACGTTCCTAGCATAATTATGCAAAAATCATAGAAAGCAAGCATAGAAATTAAACCATAATCAAAGAAAATAGAAAGAGAGGAAAGATCTCACAATAATGCTTGAAGCTCCATATTAATCTCGTTCAAGAACGGTTCAAGCTACAATCGGCATAGCATAAGCCAATCCCATAATTGAAATCTACAAAAACTAAACTAGAAAATAAAAACTAAAAGAGAAGACAACAAGAGAGGAGTGGAGTTTTGGAGACTCCCTCTCCTTGTGGCCGCCGCCCCCTAGGTCCAAAAACAAGCTTTAGTATTTATACTAAAGCTCAAAAATCACCCGACATTTAGACCGACCTAGGGGTCGCGAGGTGCGAGTCCGGGTCGCACCGTGCGAGTGATCTCTGCCTCCAACACGAGCTGAAGAACTGGGCCAAGCCAACAGGTCGCACCGTGCGAGATTCCTCGCGAGGTGCGAGAAGGCAGGTCGCGAGGTGCGACCATTCTCGCGAGGTGCGAGCTCTTGCGTTGGGCTGGCGATGCTTCGCGCGCTGGGCGTGCATGCTGGGCGCTGGGCGTGCGGTGCTTCGCGCGCTGGGCTGGGCAGCTTGCTTCGAGCTGGCATGCGATGGGCGAGGCTTGGGCTTGCGATGCTACTGCTTGGAGCTTGGTTGTGGCGGAGCTTGGTTGTGGCGGAGCTTGGTTGTGGCGGAGCTTGGTTGTGGCGAGACGATGTTGTGGAACCATTCATGCTTCCAAAAGCTCGGAACTTACAACGTTAACAATAATTAATATATAAAATTCCGAACTTCCACTAAGGTCGATTTACATGCGACATTAACAATTACAAATAAATCCCCTAGCAAAGTGTACCTAAAATACCACGAAAACATCGTATAACTTGAGCGTATCAGCTACTTGCATTATTTTGATGACTATATCTCTGTTTTGTGTAGCTTGACATGTTATTGCTCTCTTTTTGATAATGTCAAAAGGGGGAAGATGGGTATAATACTTAAACTAATGAATAAAATTTGGTATGTTGGCTATTGGATTATGGTGATTGATGTTGTGAATGGTGTTATGTTGATGCATTATTTGAGTGGGAAGTATTATGTGTTTGTCATCATCAAAAAGGGGGAATTTGTTGTGTTTTGAACTTTGAATATTTTGATGATGATAAACACCCTATGCGTATGCAATGTAATTAACATATTAGAACTTTGTGCTAAAATTAGAAATATGAAATTAGGATGATTAACTATTTTCTTAGAGTTAAGAAAATAGGTGATTATAGTAATTTCATGTTTATATGGTTTAAAGAAAAAGAAGGGAGAGTTTTGTTAAAACAAGGATTTCGAAAATCAGTTTTAGAAAGAAAAAAGATTTATATTTTCGAAAATAAGTTTTGAAAAGAAAAAGATTTTTATTTTCGAAAAACAGTTTTAAAAAGAAAAAGAATTTTTATTTTTGAAAAATCAGGTTTTGAAAAAGATAAAAGTTTTGTTTTCGAAAAAAAGATAAAGAAAACGTAGTTGAAGATTTTCGGAAAAAAGGAAAGTGTTTATGAAAAGAAAATCTGATTTTTAAAGAAAAGATTTTGATAAAGATTTTGGATAAAAAACTGATATGAATAAAATTGGGATAAGATATGGAGTAATCCTTATCTTACAAGGAGTAAAGGAAATCAGTTTTTTATAAAAGATAAAATTGGATTTTGAAAAGGAAAAGAATTCTATCCCTTTATTTTAGGAATAAAAATTATTCAAGAAAATAATTATTTCTTGGAGAATAATTCTTATTCAGTTGATGAAGTTATATAAGGGATAGAAATCAGTATACTATCACACGTTTTCAGATTTATGAGAATAAGAATTTGAGAGCTGAAAACGATCTCCCAGAGCACAGTGTACGGCACAGAGTTCTAGTAAGTTAAGGTCTCTAAAAAAAGTATGTAACGGTCCTCTATTTGCTTGAATAAGAAGCACGGTTTTGAGGAATCATTCTTTCTGTAATCTTTCATATTATAGAGAGTAGCAACACTTAGGGTTAAGTGTTGGGGAGCACTATAGAGTTAGTAGTGGGGGAATCGAATTGTATCAAGGGTTTGGTATTTTACGATTCAAATAATAAAAGCGTAGTTTGTGTGGACGTAGATCTCAGAGGTGAGATTGAACCACGTTAAATTCCTGTGTCTTATTATTGATTTCATTGTTTTATTGTTTGATACAATTTCGTTCGAGCAAAAAATCAATCGGAGAATTTACGAGTGAATAACACAGTGCACGGCACTGTGCCATAAGAGTGTTTTTGCGAAAATTGATTAGTTTTAGTCACTCAATTCAACCCCTCTTCTTGAGTGTCACCTTGTACTCCAACACATAGTGACTCAACAGTAATACGAGACATTGGAAAAGACTTCAAAAAGTACTTAGAAGAAAGAAGCAAGACCGATTTTGTGTGCAGCATTATACCTTCAACGCGGCTCATTTGAGGAGCTGCATGAAGGTATGCCTTTACCAATTTGTAAATCTATATATCTAATGGACTAGGATTGTTTTCATCCCGTAATCAGGGATGAGCTGCACAATACAAAAGCAACCCTTTAGAGAATTGTAATATAAAGCATGTAGAATGACCTTTAATAGTAAATATGAAGCAGATTCAAAGCTCCGATTTGAAAAACCTGATATAACATCGACCATACCAACTATTAAGTTTGAACCAATGCTTGACCATTTAACATTCACACATTCAGAAATTAAGTTCCACCTAGAAAGAAGTCCTTACATTGTAAATATGAAGCGAATCATCCTCGTCCTCTAGTCCTTATTAAGCATTCTTTGAACAAAATCCTTAGCTTTTGGAGACACACAAGGCCAAGGCAAATCATCAAAATTAGGATATGCTCTCAGCATTGTACGAAAAATTTCTGAATCGATGCGTGCCCATAAAGGTCTGCTTTCAAATAATATATATGAGAATGCATCCTTACATGAGAAATGAGAATGGATTTTACGCGCTATAACTCTAATGAACAAGTGATGTAACTCCAGAAAAAATATTAAAAAAAAAATTCCGAAATTTTTTTTTTTTGGGCTCGAAGATTTTTCGGGGGTATAACTCTAATGAACAAGTGTTGTAACTCTAATCCAATCGTGTGGTTGAGATTCATTCTTCATTTCTCATGTAAGGAGGCATTCTCATATGAACTCACTACGTGAGAAATGAGAATGGATTTACGCGCTATAACTCTAATGAATAAGTGATGTAACTCTAATGAAAAAGTGATATAACTCCACACAAAAAATATAAGAAAAAATAATTTTTCTTTTGGGCTCGAAATTTTTTCGAGGGTGTAACTCTAATGAACAAGTATTATAACTCTAATTCAATCTTGTGGTTGAGATTCATTCTCATTTCTCATGTAAAGAGGCATTCTCATGTGATCCTGCCCCTATATAAAATCCATTCTCATTTCTCATGTAAATATGCATTCTCATATAAACTCACTTTTTATATATATATATATATATATATATATATATATATATATATATATATATGTGTGTGTGTGTGAGAGATAACATCGCTCCATATATATTCTTCCAGGCTATAAGATCTATCGCGGACTTCGGATGCGACATAGTAAGCACGTCCCACAATATCATTTAGTCTTTCTTCTGCATTTAGAATAGTTAGACTTAAATGAAAGTACACAAATCTAATTTAACTGATGTGAATATTCGAGCATGCTCTGCGAGTACATATAAATATAAAAAAAAACACATTGATATATGTATAGGTGTGTTGTGTCTTTCTCCTCTTCGAGTGTCCATGATAAGAATCTAAACCTTCTTGTGTTGTCAAATTTTATCTGATGTACCTTAAGATGAGGAGAAATGGTGGAAAAAATTTGGGAGTCAGAAAAGAAAAAAACGAATCAGAAACAAGATCAGAAGAAGAAAAAGAGATTATTATACCAAGAAAAACAACCACGAATACTAAAAGCAACCAAAATAAAAATTACCTTTTCTTGTCCACTATTAACACGCATCAATTGAAACTTCAACAAGCACCAAATTCAACAATCACAACGCCTCAAAATAGATGATGAAACTGAATGACAAAGCAAAGAGAGAAAGGAGAACGGGTGAGAAGACCTAAAATTGGCGAGTAACAAGTAATTCATATAGGAGAATTCGAAAGCATGTCCAGGGGTTCGCTTGAAGCCATGCCAGAGAAGTAAAAACCAAGGTTCGAGTATGCTTGAAGAAGCGTCGCGCAAATTCCAGCCATTAAATAACGCGCCGATGGCTGGCAATGGCCGAATACAGGTCCCCAGAAGACGGGCAGCCAAAAGCGGGTCGTAGGCTGTTAAAGGAGTTAATCCTGTCACTCTGGTTTCGCATGAAGTGGAAGGGTTTCTCTCTTTTTTTTTGAAGAGAAAAGTAGATTAATATAGCTGTTAAAGATCCACAAGCTTCATAGTTCCTAGATGGACCACTGACATCCGATGTTTCCAATTGTTCAGCATCTAAGTTTACTGGAGTGGGAGATCCAAAATACAAAAAATGTTAGCTCTAATCTCAGATGTTCTATTGAATTTGGCTAACTCATCTGCTACTCCATTTGCCAACCTTCCATCATGCACGATTTGCCCTCCTTGGACCTGCAAGATGCACTCCCTGCAAGTTTTCATTAAATCAGATAATACACCCTTAGATTGAGGTGGATTCAAAATTCCTTTAGCTGCCAATAAGCAGTCGGATGCAAATATTACATCCTTCCACTCCCTGGATAAACACCTTTTTACATCATCTAATATCCCTTTGAGTTCAGCCTCAAGCGTTGTGCTAGCGAAAAAAGTATTCGAACACCCTTCTATCCCATTCCCGGTATTATCTCTACAAATTGCACCAGCTGCGGCTAGCTTTGATTCATGAACAAAAGAAGCATCAGAGTTTATTTTCAGGAACCCAATGGAAGGAGGGGACCAAGTGGCAGAGGTGGGGGGGCTTACTATAGGATGGTTTTTGGAGAAAAACCATTCAGTAGAGGCCCAAACAATCGATTTTTTTGAAAAGGAGGGAGAAAGGTTCACCTTTCTAAATAGCCAAACATTCCTTCTAATCCAAATTAAAGATACCAAAGGGTAAACACGAAGGACAGACTTGGAGGGATGGAGGGATAGACAGGTGAAGGCTGACCAAGGGAGGTCTTAATCCATTCAATTAAAGGCAGGTCACAAGGTGGAGAAATCTCCCACACTTCCTTAGCCCTAACATATACTCTAAAAATATGATACATTGACTCTTCTTCGAAAGGGCAAAAACTACAGAACTTGGAATGAGAAGGAATCATTTTATTAATGTTAACATTACAGGCACTCCTACCCCACAAGCACTGCCATATGAAAAAATACAGTTTAGGGGGTAGCAATTCCGCCATAACCAAGACCAATTCTTTGAAACATCCCTCCTAGATCTTAAAAATTCGCCTGCAGTTTTGGAAATAAAGTTAAACCCATTTGACCAAGTAGAGTATACATAGTCAGTACCAACATTTAACACAATAGCTCCTAATCTTTGTAAAATCTCATGGGGAAGAACAAAGGAGACCTGGTTAGTGGTGCCACTTATAACATCAGCTAAGCTAAGATCCAAGTCTTACTTGTCTAAAGGTGTAACAGTCCGCACTTCCGAACTGCTAGCAAATCACACTTAGCATTCACAAATCTCAATTTACATCTAATAAACCTCAAATTACATCCTCTTGCTGCGGAAACATAACCTTTCATACGATCCTGGACTTAAGGGTCATGAGCCCACAACAACAAACCAAAATTTAAGAGGTCCTCGTGGGAGCCCAATGGTTGGTGCTCCCACCTCCCAACCGCGAGGTCGGGTGTTCGACTCTCATCACTCCCCAATTTGGGGAGTTTGTATAAAAATGTTTGCTTGTGGGTATAAATCCCCACTACCCAGTCAATGAGCTGGTGTGCCCTGCAAGCTAGTAGCCTAGCAGGGGTTGGTCTTCGGACCGATTATCTAACCTGAACAAAAAAAAAAAACAAAACAAAATTTAAATACAATTACATGAAATGATCAAACCGAATATCTGAAATAATACAATAATACACTAGCAGAATTTCTCTCTCAATTAAACTATATAATATATCCATCATAGCTCAAACGAGACTCATCTTTTAAAATACGTATGATCCTTTAACTGCACTCGAACCAACTTCAACATTTCCTGCAAAAATCACTAACATGAACTCTGCCCACACCAGGACAGGTTCCAAGAACAAAATCAGCAAAACTGAGTACACACTGTCCAACCAGAAAATCTTTTGGTGGCTTAAAACGTATTTACAGATTTAAACTAATCTTACAAAATATTAGAAATCAAGCCATAGAGAAATCATAATGAACGAATAATATAACAATTACTTATAGACAATTTCCAATGTTACTCATTCTAAATAATCATAAGAATATCTCACAAAATGAATATTATGAGCTTTCATTTAGAGAGACCTCATAAGGATTCCATAGGATCTAATACAATGTCTCAAAATCAATTCTATCTGACATATTATAAGACGTAGCATTATTTACCACTTCTGTAATTCAATTATAATACTCTTCAATCCAAATATGTACAACAGAACTAACTCCTTTCATAGTTCCTAACGAGTCTCTTGGTAAATCATCCTCGTGTTCAACGCATGAATTCCATAAACTTGGGAGGGTAAAACATTACTTTGAAAATCAAGCTTGAAATAGTTTTCCACGAAACCATTTGCATATTCAATTACATATTATATTTTCTTTCAGAAATCTTATAAACTGGGGAAGAGAACACGAATAGAGTTGCATTCCAGGCGAGTTCTCTAAACTTTTACAAGGGACGTCTCCCTCTTCCATTATGTACTGCTTGCAAGACTTTTCAGGACATGTCCCCAGAATACAGAATGTTGTTCATCACTGCTCTAGCAGCTTCTTCCCCTCACAGAAACAGAATCATATACATAATCCATAATTTCATATTTTCGAAAACTCAGATTCATAATTCTCAAATTCTCATAACATAATTGCTTTTGGGTATTTAATAAACAAAATAAATTGCTTGCATAATATACTCGAGTTTCCAGTAGCTCATTATAAATCAACCCTTTATAAAATTCATTTGCTAAAACCCATTCAAATACGGACTTTAAAGGAAATATAGTCCAATTCTTTAGTCTTAACATAATTAAATCCCAAATCATAGTTTTTCAATCAGAATCCTAAAATAGAATGCAAGGTTTATATAAACTTTATATCTTAGTTACAAAGTTCTTCACTCAGAAATATCTTTCCAACTAATCTTATTTAACAACTTATACGGCTTATAACCTGAGTAGATCTTGATATTTATACTTATGTTAATTATACTAAATATTATGGTGTTGTCATATCCAAGTAGAACTTCTATTATTCCTCTTGAATACTCGTCCTAAAGTCAAAATGTTATAACATTAAACCATCATCGCTCATATCCCTACATTTAGAAATGCATATCACATCTACTTAGTCCCATAATATAAAACATCCTGGACATCTATTTGTAATTTAAGTGAAAAACTTGTGAAGTCCGGACTTATATATTAGAATTATAATCAATTCTTCCATTAACATAATCTGGTGTTTAACACTCGCTTCTCTCAATTATTTAGAACTCTCTTACTTGAACTTCCAATTTTTAGTAGCCCAAATGACAAAGAATCTTATAAAATAGTTGAACTGACATCTCATAGTTAAACTGACATCTCGAAGTTAAACAGTTGATTACTTCAACCTTAGTATCATAAGATAGTTATTAGTATTTCCGACTTTCTTGCCTCAATACTTTATACTTCCATGTCCATATTATACCATATTTTATAATCTACAACTATTATTAAAAATATTTATTCCACATCTTTCCGTGTTAATAAATTTTATTACCTAACTTAAACTCATAGCCCATATTAGTTTTAAACCTATAACTCATAACAACATTTCTGAAATATTTAAACTCAATGTTCATATTAATCTTAATTTTATATTTATTTCATTATCAGATCATCTCACTAGTTCCCAAGCGTTCCATTATACAAGATTCATATTTTCCCCACTTTCCATTCTTTACCTTACTATTTCAATTAGAGGATGACATCTCTAAATCTTTTATTTTTCCTCACTCCATATTCATAGTAGAAAACTCCTGATTTGGATATAGTTCTTCACAACATAGGTACTACGACTCATTATACTATTTCTCTAATCCTTCGATACATCACTCATCTCTTGAGTTATTATATTACTAATATAAACATCACATATTCAATTTAATTCCCAATACTTGATTTATGTGAACCCAAAATTTACAACTTCTTTACTCACCATGCTTAGAGGACCCATGAAATTCCTGTAACAGCTCCTTTACTCTACTAAACATTTAAACTCCGAAAGTTACTTCCTGATTTACAATCTTAATTGTCCAACTTAACTTTCTCAGATAACAACTTACATTCCAAAGTAGAACTCTTCAAACAAACAACTTATTCTACAACCATTTCAACATGGATTTTCAATCTTATAGAAACTCAATTCCAAAGATTCTTTAAACACACCTCTGAATAATGTAACATGACTTTTGATATAAATTTATTTTCTTCACAAAAACAGAATCAAAAAGCTTACTTTACGGTTTTTTCACCATATACCCCTGACAAATTTTTTTTTTCACCATATACCCTTTCAACTTTCCAAATTCACCATATACCCCTCACGTTTGAAAAAATACATCAAACTACCCTTTTGACTAACGGCGTTAGACTTTCGTTAGTCCTTAACCCCTAATCCCCCTAACCCTAATTAACTAACCTAAACCTAAGTCAAACCCTAGCCCCTAACCCCTAATCTAATACCCAAACCACCCAACCACCACCCTCCCCCACCCCGCACCCCCTTCCCCCCACGCCCCACCACCCACCCACCACCCACCACCCCCCCCCACCCCCGCCACGCACCCCCCCACCCTCCCCCTTCCTCGTCGATCACGCAGCCCCCACCCTCCCCCTTCCCCTTGGTTGCGCGGCCGTTGCGACGGTTGCGCAACGGCCGCGTAACCCCCTCCCCTCCCTTCCCGCAACCGTCGTCGCGCAACCGCCGCCCCCTCGCATCGCGGGCGTACCCTTGAAACCACCCTCTTGGTTGGATTTTTCGACTCGGGTGTTTTTGATTTTTTTTCATTTCGGGGGGAAGGGGAGGGGGAGGGGGTTGCGCGGCGTTGCTGGGGAAGGGGAAGGGAGGGGGTTACGCGGTCTTCAGGGGAAGGGGAGGGAGGGGGTTGGGCTGACCGCAAGTGGAAAGGGAGGGGGAGGAGGGGTTGCGCAATCGGCGGGGAAGGGGAGGGTGGGGCCGCGCGACCGGCGGGGTGGGGCCGCCCGATGCGGGGGTGGGGGAGGAGTGGTGGGTGGGTGGGTGGGGTGGGGGGGAGGGTTGGGGGGGAGGGTTGAGTGGTGGGTGGTTAGTGTTAGGGTATTAGATTAGGATTAGGGTTAGAGTTAGGTTTAGTTTAGGTTAGTTAATTAGGGTTAGAGGGGGGATTAGGGGTTAATGACTAACGGTGTTAGGCTTCCGTTAGTCATAAGGGTAGGTTGATGTATTTTTTAAAACGTCGAGGGTATATGGTGAATTTGGAAACTCGAAAGGGTATATGGTGCAAAAAAAAAAATTGTCAGGGGTATATGGTGAAAACTCCAGCTAGTATCCCAAGGTTTTACGACTAACCCCAATAATTATCATATATCCAAACATATAAATAAATCTTCCATAATTCATAATTTGTACTATACTTAACATCTCCAAACTATTGTTTGCTTTTGAAATCTCCATCCTCGAACTTTCCATGACCCAAATAATCTCAAGCACGCAAAACTCAAAATAAGACATAGATCCTGAGATTTTGTATCATAGTCAAACTTTCTAAACTCATATTTTCGAAAAGTCAAGCCCACACTCGTTGATGGTGATAAACCAATATACTACAAATCTTTGTATCTTGAACATATATTTCAGAATTTGTATATAACGAGTTTGAATCTGAAAACACTTGACCATTACAATATATTCAGACTTTCAATAACTGAAACTATAGGTTCCATAAACTTATCAGTCCCATTGACTTAAATTTATTACTCATTGCAAAGTATACGAAATCGCTCACAACATCTTACGCGTATATTGAGATTTATATCGTCAATTCTTACTCAAATACTTATAATCAGCATACATACGTAATCTTCATATAATACCTTCGAATGTGGGTCATTGCTTAACTGATACTTTAGGTCTCAAAAACCCAAATTCTTCAATACGAATTACAAAACAATGTTGACTTAGTATAACATAAGCTGATATCATTGGGTACCTTTTACTTTAAAATAAAACTAATTCACGAAGCCCAAACTTATAAATATATCTCAAATCATGACCAGAAATCAATGCTAAACTCATTATAATCAAATAATTGGCGTTAAATCATTTCTTTCGAAATCAGATAAACATAGTACTTAAGAATCACGCTTTCAAATAAGTTGAACTTTATAATCATAAATCCATAACAAATTCAAGTCAGAACTTGAAAACCTTTTAGGAAAATCATGGAATTCATACGACTTTCAATAGCACAAATACAGTTTAATTATAAGGTGGAGGGACAATGTGTACCTTTACATGATCTCCAAATATGACACCTCATAAGCGGTACCAAATCCAAGAGTCCAATTCCCTTGATTGCCAATCAATGCATGAATACCGAAATAATTCACCTCATATAAAAGAACATTAGTCAATATGTATATCTTCTTGAATTCTTTATAAAAGAACTACTCTAACCACCCTTATCTTACTCAAATTCCTTCCCCTTGTACACCATGGTTTTTGAAATTTAAAACTAAAAACTACTTAGCTCAACTACAAAATTACTTCCGCATCTACTTCAACAGCAACACTAATGTTATAATATATCATCCTCAATTCAACCGCAATACTGTGAGCCAATCTCTCCAACATTCGAGGTAGAAAGCTAATTTTATTCTAATTTAGAAATCGTTTGACAAAACAACTTCAATGGCTCCAACATGAATACAAAACTTGTTGTAGAATTGTTTATATAGTTTAGGAAGATCAGAAAACAACATAGCATTTGTTCCATGAGTTGACTCATTACTTTAATAAAAAAGGTACTAATTTATAAACCTATAACCAAAACTACCCATTCATAGTCATCAATACACTTACAAATAACACTAATTATGTTTCATTTCACAAACTAGTTTTTGTAAACTATAGAGATTAGGACTAAACCAATGGTAAATCATCATAATACAACTAAAGCCATATAAATATGAATTAAAATCAAGAACAAAGAGGAAGGAGATGGGTTTTGTACCTGTACAGAAAAGAGGAGTGAAATTGGAAAACAGAGACATCATCACATCCTTAATAACGAAAACATCACATGCATGAGAGAAAGAAGAGCAAGTACATCAGCAGAACTGAAAGATCGGATGAAGAAACTCATGATGTGGAATTATGACAGTGGTGAGCAAACCACCAGCAACACAGCGCTGGGGCAAAAGCGCGGCAGTAGCAGCGACCAAGCAGAGAAGAGAGAAGATAGAGGAGCAGAGCAACACCGCGTCACAGCGGCATCACTGCACGAGCAGCAACAGCGCACGACGCCGACACCAAGAAACGTCAAAACACCGGCGGGAGGGAAGCACTGTGATGCGAGAGAAGAGAGAGTGAATGAAAATTTTGGGGCTTTGGAATTTCTTTTGCATTTTCTCCTTTTCAAATTGAGTTGATTTGTCATCTTATAAGAGGAGAAAAAGGAGAAGAAGCTTCTAGCTTCCTCAAGAAAGCCACGAGAGGCAACAAAAAGTGAGGCTTCTTTTTCTTTTCCTTCCTTTTTTTTTTTATTTGTTTTGCTTTGAAATACATAAGGGCATTTTCGTAATATCATATTATATACTTCCTCCGTATCAAATTAAAACGCAGTTTAAGGGACCCAGGACTCCTGCAAGCAAAATTTCTTAGGGAGAGATTAATAGAAAGTGTTAGCGTGTGGGTATGTTAATAAGGAGAGAGAAAGGCGCCAACAAAATTAAAAAGGAGGAAAAGGGGCGGCAGGTTTTGGGGGGAGTGTGGGGACCATCAAAAAATGTGGGACTCTTTTTTGGTTCCAAACAAATCTCGCTCCAAAATTTCGGTTTTTGGGCCCAAAACCTTTACCATTAAATAGCCAATTGTTCACACAAAAAGGATCATAAACAACCGTGAGAAGATCTTTCTCTCTCCTCTTCTTCTCCTACCTTAAACTATTCCACTTTGTTTAACAAAAAAAAAAACCACCATTTACACAAGGCACTTGCACACACAAAGACCAAATTAGTTTAACATTTCCACATCGGTTTTGTTCGGAAAAAAATAACCCAAAAAATCGATTAGTGTATCTTCAAGTCGGCATGGAGGATGGAGAAGTTGATGATCCAAATTTCTTCTCTATTGAGAAGCTACGTGGGAAGATTTTCGGCTACAAGAAGACATAGAAGATGAGGAAGAAGAAATAGCACATGAAGAAGCATAAGTTGAAGCAATAATCACAAGGCACAAAACAAATCTCACTCTAGCACAAAGAAGACTAATTGTAGATAATCTACTTCTAAATGAGAATGATGGAGATTTGAAATGGGGGTTTCAAAGCAAACTTGCAAGGGAAGTAGGTGTCCATAAGAGTACTATAAATAGAATCTACAAAGATGCAATGAAACAAAGATCAGAAGGTCATGCAGTAGATGTTATACACAAGAGATATGGTAGATGTGGGAGGAAACCTAAGCACTACAGTGATGACTTTTTACAATCTGTGTCCCTGCATCTTAGAACCACAATTAGGAGTTTTGCGGGTGCACCGAAAATCCCTCATTGCCTTGTTTACGAGGTTGTTGAAAAAGGGTAAATTAAGGTCTCACACATCAAGTACCCACCCAAGAGTCACGAAGCACACAAGTTGACAAGAATGAAGTGGGTTTTAGGCCATATTTATCCTCCTACACCAACAACAAATCCAATCTTCATGGACATGCAAAATGTGATACATATTGATGAGAAATGGTTCTACTTAAACCCTGAAATGAGGAGATTTTATCTTTTACCTTTTGAGGATGACCCATATAGGTGTTGTCAATCAAAGAGGTTTAGGATTAAAATCATGTTCATGGGTGTTATTGGGAGGCCAATTTATGACTCACATGGAATTCAAATTCATGATGGCAAGTATGGAATCTACCCTTTTGTTCATTATGTCAAAGCAAAGAAAAGAAGTTGCAACAGAGAAGCGGGGACTATTGAAACAAAGCCGGTTGAGTCGATCCACAAAAGAAGTCATCAGAAGAATGCTTATTGACAATGTCATACCAAGCATAATGCAAAACTGGCCTGCCTATTTACCAAGAAACATTCAATTGTAGCAAGATAATGCTAGACCACACATATCAGAAGATGATATGGATTTCAATGCAGCTGCAACACAGAATGGGTTCAACATACAACTGGTAAATCAACCACCCCAATCCCCTGATCTCAACTTGTTAGATTTATGTTTATTTAGGGCTCTTCAATCACTTCAAAATCAATCATTTCCACAAAATGTAGATGAGCTTATAACAAGAGTTCAAGATGCTTATGACTTCTATGACACACAAAAGATTAAGATTGCATGGTTACAGTTACAATATGTTATGACTGAGATTTTGAAAGACAAAGGGGGTAACAATTACAAGAATCCTCATCATGGAAAAGCACATTTACAGAGAATTGGGAAATTGCCAGAGAATGTTGAGGTGGAACAATCACTACTTGATGAGGCAGTTAACTACCTTAATGAAATGGAGGTTCCTATATTTTCTAATGTGCACTACTTCAATGAGGGGGAGGAAGTGGATGCAGATTAGGTAACTTGAACATTGGTGCAAGTAATGATGACTGCTACACCTAACCAGAGACTAAGTATAAGGAGGAACATGATGATATTTTTTGTGTATTGATAATTTTTTGTGTATAAGGGACATGAACAAGTTCTAGTTATGTGTCTTTTGTCTAAATATGTAAGTGATGAGGCAGTCATGTAATGTTATGCATCTTTTGAAGTTAATGGTAATTAACTTTCCCTGTTATGTGTAGTTAAATTTTATGTTCCACTGAGATCAAGGGGACAGATTGCTACATCATAATCACAATTCATGACAAGGCACCCAAAATGCAAAATCACAGAGTAAATTGAAAGCGAATAGAGAAGATAACAAAACCTCAGGAACTCTTTTGAGTTCCTTTGCGAATCAATAGGAATGCATGCTCTGATGGATCCATATCCTCCCCTTCATGATAGGGACTCATGGGGATTTCAGGACCTTCATCATCGAGGAGCTCATCATAGTGCTCATAAACCTTGAGAATGACGCATGGTCCCATCATCATCCTCCATGAACATATCATGGTAAGTCCCCCCCTCTCGCATCTTCACTTTCCCGACCCACACATCACCTCCTCATAAGGACTCCCCTGTTTTTCTTCCTCTTCACTGTCAACCTCCATCTTCACCTCATGCATCTTCTTTTTCCCCTTTCATTGGGTTGCTAAATTTTCCTTACAACCCACCGCCTTTAATGCGCACACTATCGGAGGTCTGTTAATGGGGTTTACCCTAATTTTTTCTCTCTCCTCCTCAGAATTTGGTTCACAGATTTTCACCCCCTTTCCCTGAGATCTTTTGTAGAAACCCTAGATCTAGGTTTAGGGATATGGGACTTACCAGTGGGGGTCTCAAATAACAACTTCTTCTGCGCCAATTTGGTTTCCTCCTCTTTCTCTGCAATTTTCATGACTTTCTCTAATGCTTTTAGTGATTTTTTGCTTAGACGAGTCGAAGCTTCGCAGGAATAAAAAAGTTTCCATGCATAAGGAGATCCGTCGGAAATTGAATTTGCAAGATCTCTGCAAATTATCATTTCCTCTTGCGTTTTCGCAGCAAAAGCTGCATCATTTAGTGGTTGCGTGTTCACCATTGACGAATTTTGGTGAGAAGATGATGAGAGAGAAGAACTGTAAGAGAGAGAGAAGAACTGTAGGAGACAGAGAGAAGAGGAGGAGTGAGAAGATGAAGAGGTAGAATCGGTTGAGGAGAGAGAGTAAATTAGGGTTCTGGGTTGGGGGGGTTTTTGATGAACATTTATGATCAGTTTCAATTTGATCATAAATGTTGTTGGTAGTTGAAAATAGAGGAGTGAGAAAGGAAATTTGGTGGGAATCATTAATCAAGGAAAACTTATGTAATCTGATTTTCAGTCCATATTAGCTTAACATAAGAATGGTTTAATAATTTTAGTAAGGGCATTTCAGTCATTTAACACTCATAATCTTTACCAAAAATGAAAAGAAGGAAATTGTTGCATTTAATTTGAAACTGCCATATTTAGAAACTGTTGCATTTAATTTGATACGGAGGAAGTATCAGAAATATTGCTTTGTCCAAAATATAATTAAACTTAAAAGTGTAAACTTAAATTTTAAATTTTTAACTAAGATAATAATTACAATTACGTTTTAATGAAAGGTGGTTAGAATTGGACTATTACAAAAGGCCCTACAAACAATACTACTAGAGCCTAGCCATTTATCCTGCCAAAATTTTATATCCCTTCCATTACCAATTTTCCACACCAAACTTTCTTTGTAAGTCTCCCACCCTACCCCCACACTCTTCCAAAGATGAGAGCCCCTGTTAAATGCTTTAGGTTCATCAAATCTAGTAACATATTTCTCGGGAATAAACTCAGAAGCATAATTTGTTCTATTATCAATTTTCCAGCAAAGTCTAGTGAGCCCCAACACATTAATCTGCTCATTTGTGAAAATCCCCAGCCCTCCATAATTTTTTGAATTACAAATTTTTTTCCAAGCCACCCAGTTTATCTTCTTAGTATTATTAGACCCTCCCCAAAAAAAAATTCGCACAAATAGAGTCAAGTTTCTTTTTAATTGAGCAATGGAAGGGTTTCTCTTTGGAGTGAAATGAAACGAGAAAAAGGCTCTAACTAGCTTGAAGCTTCTAGTGGCTTCTTTATTTTCCATTCGCTTTTATTTTTTTAACATCTTTTGTTTTATAAAAAAACCCAATAACACTACGTCCATTTCACAATACATACACCATTTTCCTTTTCTGGATGTTCCACAATACATGCAATATTTTTTCTCTTGGATGTTTTTACAATACATCTCGTCCTTTAACACATAATCACATGGGTTTGAAATGCAATCACAAGTTCACAACCCTCTATCAGGGTCGGCCCTGGGCCAGGGCAAGCGGGGCGCTTGCCCAAGGCCCATAAATCTGAAAATGCTCTTAAGTATTTTGCTATGCGCATAGTTTCAAAGATACCTAGTTTGGAGAGATGGTATCTTTTGCTGTATCAATGTGATGGAGTTAAGAGTTCGCTGGTTCAATTCCAAGTTTTGCGGGTTCAATTCCAAGTCATGGCAATTCTTTGCTTTCTTAAAAAATTTCCTTGGTTACTTTATTTTATTTTTTTCTTTTTGCAAAAAGTTCAATTTGCCTTTTTGATTACCCTTTCCATCACCAGTATATGACATTTTAATTTAATTACATATTTCGATATTCCAATTTTATTCAAGTGATTGGTTTATCAGGTTCTTACGGACTACTCTCTCCTTCCCAAAATAGTTTGAACACTTTCTTTTTTGTCTGTTCAAATTCGGTTTAAACACTTATATGTAGCATTATCCCTCTATAAATTTTGCTAGTTCTCTTAAACCCCTTTGGCCAACACTCTATCTTTGTAACTATAAAAAATGCTAAACTTCTTCTTTTCAATAAGAAAATTACCCAACCAACTCTTATCAAATCTATTATTTTAATAAAAATAACATTTGATAAGTATACTACAACTTATCACCTTAAATTAAGTGTCTCAACAAGTGTTAAGATCTTACTGAAATAGAGGAATTATTAAATATTGATCATATGAAATAAGAGAAAGTTTTCTTTTTTGAAGAAACGGTGGTAAACATGAGTTAGTCAGTTTTCGGTTAGTTGTTATCTATAAAAGTGCATATTTTATTAATCTCTTGTGCGTTAAGGGCCCTTTTTTTATCTTGCCCCGGGCCCAATAATATTCAGGAACGGCCCTGCCCTCTATCTCCTCACCCTTAGTTTGTGTGCCATATATAAATGGTGCATATATTGTGAATTAGACGTAGTATATCACTACAGCAAGTGTTGTTGCACAAGTGATAATAACAATAAGGCAACGACGACAATTTTTGCAATACCTATGTATTTTTGTGGTAGCAACAATTTTGTTACTTTAACATTGGCTTACTTTTCGCCTCTCCCCCGCGCAAAATGTTGGGGAAGAGAAGACAATGAAAACTTTGTTTATTGCAAGTTGCAACAACAATTGTATGTTGTCAAAACTCTCGTTCGCAACAACTTACGTCATTGCAATAAATACTTTTTCTTGTAGTGACTAAAAAATAAAATAATTAAAAAAAAGACAAATAAATTGAATACTTTACGTGAAAGCATTAAATTTTAAAATCAAGATTATCAACTTTAGTATTTTGTTTAAACCCCTGATGAATGGCACAACTCCCTCTCCATGATTAACTGTTACACACAACATTACAATTTTTATTTTTACTTTGTTAAAAAAGAACAAACGCCGCAAACAAATTATCAATTCATTATCTTCTCCCTTCCGAAATCTTCTTATATCTTATTTCAGGTTATTAGATGTAATTACACAATTCATATTTACTTTCCTTTTATGTTTGTCCCAAATTAGTCTGAACACTTCCAGTTTTGGCATATATGGTCCCACTATTACTATATTAGTTGTTTTACACTCCTTTGACCTACACTCTACCTTTATCAATAAAAGTACCCAACTTTCTCTCTCCTTCAATAAAGACCCCATCAACTCTTGTCACGTCTACTTTTTTTTAATAAAATAACATTTGATAACCATACTATAACTTAACACCTAAAACTACATGTCTCAACAAGTGTTCAAATCTTTTTGGGACGGAGGGAGTATGTGTTTATGGTTGAAATTTTTAATTATTTATGCATGATATAGAAGGATATTAAAACAATATCCTTTCATTAGGTCAAAAAACGAACACAACTCAAATTCCCTTGGGGTCTAACCAAACACAGCCTAATGAAATCCAATTTGGAATATATATGTTTCCAAACCGTTGTTTTGCTCTAACCAAACAAGCAATATTTGGTAAAGAGCGGTTTTGGTAAAATTTAGAGGTTTGATCTCATATTGTGGGAACTTGACTAGTCAATCCTCAAATTTGAGTGCTTTATAAAAAGAAACTTGGAATAGCTGATTGGACCTAAAAAATTCTTTCTAAGAAAGTTGAGTAGATGAGCTTTTTTACATTACAGTTTTAGAATGAATGGGGTAAATTACATTTACGTCGTCCTAAAGTTCATGAAAATTACATTTATAAAAAATAAAAAGTACAATAATGAAATACTTCATGTCCTATGGATCACTTTAACAATTAAGTAACAATAATAAGCTAGCAACGACCACTTACCAAACACTGTTGAGAATTAGATTAAGCAAACCAACTAATTACTTGATATCACTAAGCAACAATCAATGGAAAGTAATGAAACTAAGAACAAATAAGAAAGCAATAAAAAGCACACCGATTAACGTGGGAAAACCCGAGCACCGGGAGAAAAAACCCACCAAGCAAGCACCTTTGATTAATGAAGAAAATGGATGAACAATACAAGCATTAATGGAGGATTTAATGCTATTTTCTCTCTCCTCTTTCACTAAACCCTAGGTTGATCTCTCTTTGTGTGAATGATAACCTCAAACATGAAAGAAGGGGGTTTATATACTTATAGGGGGTTAATACAAATCAAGGGTCGAGATTAAAGCTTGGAAACGTAAAAAATCCCGACAGATCTGAGTTGCCCGGGCGAGCTCGAAGAAACGCCCGCCCGGGCCAAGCCGCCCGCCCGGGCCCAAGCCAAAACCCACATTCTGCCTTCGAGGATCACCAAAACCGCACGCCCGAGCCGGAGCAAGCCCGTCCGGGGTGGGTCGCCCGCCCGGGCTGCCAAGCTGCCCGCCCGGTGCAGGCATGCGAGCTACAAACTGCCATCGAGGCAGATTCAAGCTCCTTCCAGCAGCCCGCCCGGGCTGGACCTCCGTGGCCTGAACCTCGTACGGCTGCTGGGCCGTGACTCCTCATGTGGGCTTTGTTTGCTCAAGCTCCACAAATGCCCAACAATCTCCCACTTGGAGATTTGGGCAAACAAAGTCTCAAACCACCAAATCAACACCACATACAAACCGTATGCAATACCATATAGAAACCCATATGCAACACCATATACAAACCCAAAACATCATCATCCAAACCCATCATGACCGTGCTCTCACCTAGATGTAAACCCGAGCATTTTCACCATGCTCCCACCTAGACTAAGCATGCCCATGACATCACATCTCCACTACATCAAGGAAAAGACATTGAAGTTAACACCAACTCCAATACAAAGACATCAAAGTCTACACCGACTTTGATTCTCAACAATACCATCTCCAATTCATTTTAACATCCCTACACAAACCTACACACCCTCCTAACTCGGAGGTCGGTTCATCTAAAAGGCACCGCAACAAAATGAAGATTCTCCCTCTTTAACCAAGAGTAATCAACTTCCTCTCCAACCAAGGAAGCACATTGAGGTATAAACCAACCCCAACAAAACAATAATCACCTAAGCCAAAGAAGTTTCTCATTGTTCTAGAAACAACCTCACATTGCTCCCACTTGAACAAAACACCCTTTGCTCCGCTTAGGATTTCCGGCACATCATGCTTGTGTGCCGCCCTTCACCTTGTGCGCTTACCGGTCAATTTGCCACCGGGATACCGCTTCACCACGGTTCTCATCCCTTGGCCCACTATCGATAGATTCCCGACCAAACGACACCTTCCATGAAGTTCTCACCCCAATTCCGGGCTCCTTTCTTGTGCCCCCCATGGTGTAAAGTGTTCCATTTCTTGTCCCTCGAGCTATGACCATAGCTCCCTTGACAATCTTGCAAGAACCACCATCAAACACAACCTTGTGACCCGACTTGGCAAGTTGAGTCACCGATATCAAGCTTTTCTTCAACCTTGGGATGAACTTGACATCTTTCAACTCCAACAAGCCACCATGAGTGAGTTTCACACTCACATCACCTTGCCCCCATGACTTGCACTACCTTGCCATCCGCAAGATAGGCTTCTCTAAGCTTTCCGGATTTGAAATTCCGAAACAACTCCTTGCATGGTGAGGAATGGTGAGAAGAACCCGAATCCAAGACCCATGATCCCTAGCATCCCACCAACTCTTCCAGATCATCCATGCTTACCATCAAAACATCGGAATCGTACTCCGAAATCACGTTAGTTGATGCATCTTCTTCATCACTTTCTTGAACCTTCTTCTTCCCTTTCCCATTTCCTCTCTTTGGACAATCCCTCTTCAAATGCCCTTCATCACCACACCCCCAACACACCACATGAGCACCCCCATTCGATTTCCCATGCCCTCTTGACTTCGATCTTCCATGACTTGCATTACCTCTTTGTTGATTCCTTCTCCCCCTACTTTCACTACTATAAGCACCACCCAATGATTCACCGGATTCTCTCTTTCGAATGCTCTCACTCAAAATCAAGTCTCTCACATCATCATACTTCAACTTCTCTTTGCCGGAAGAGTTGCTAATGGCGGTCACCATAGTTTCCCATGACAAGGGCAAAGAAGACAACAAAATCAATGCCTTCACTTCATCCTCAAATTTAATATCAACCGAAAACAATTGACCCAAAATCGAATTAATCTCATTGATGTGTTCGGCGGCCGAACTACCATCAACCATCTCCATGTCAAACAAACGGCGCATCAAGTATACTTTGTTGATAGCCGACGGTTTCTCATACATACTTGACAAGGTTTCCATCAAACCCGCCGTTGTTTTCGCATCCTTGACATTGAAAGCCACACTCCGGGCTAATGTCAATCTCACCACACCAAGAGCTTGTCGGTCAAGCACTTTCCATTCATCCTCCTTCATACCACTTGGCCTTTTGCCTTCAAGTGGTAGGAAGAGATTCTTTTGGTACAAATAGTCCTCTATTTGCATCTTCCAAAAGCCAAAATCTTTCCCATCAAACCTCTCAAGTCTCACCTTTCCATCCTCCATTGTTGAATAACAACCCAAGTTCAAAAAATCACAACTTTATATCCACAAAGCAAAAAACTTTGAACTCCAATCAACAAATAACTAGTTTTGCATACAAATCTAATTCAACTTTCCCCCAAGTTAAAACCTTAGCTCTTGATACCAATTGTTGAGAATTAGATTAAGCAAACCAACTAATTACTTGATATCACTAAGCAACAATCAATGGAAAGTAATGAAACTAAGAACAAATAAGAAAGCAATGAAAAGCACACCGATTAACGTGGGAAAACCCGAGCACCGGGAGAAAAAACCCACCAAGCAAGCACCTTTAATTAATGAAGAAAATGGATGAACAATACAAGCATTAATGGAGGATTTAATGCTATTTTCTCTCTCCTCTTTCACTAAACCCTAGGTTGATCTCTCTTTGTGTGAATGATAACCTCAAACATGAAAGAAGGGGGTTTATATACTTATAGGGGGTTAATACAAATCAAGGGTCGAGATTAAAGCTTTGAAACGCAAAAAATCCCGACAGATCTGAGTTGCCCGGGCGAGCTCGAAGAAACGCCCGCCCAGGCCAAGCCGCCCGCCCGGGCCCAAGAGTCGCCCGCCCGGGCCCAAGCCAAAACCCACATTCTGCCTTCGAGGATCACCAAAACCGCACGCCCGAGCCGGAGCAAGCCCGCCCGGGGTGGGTCGCCCGCCCGGTGCAGGCATGCGAGCTACAAACTGCCATCGAGGCAGAATCAAGCTCCTTCCAGCAGCCCGCCCGAGCTGGGGTACTGCCCGCCCGGGCTCACTGTCCGCCCGGGCCCAAGCTGGCCCGCCCGGGCTGGGCCTCCGTGGCCTGAACCTCGTACGACTGCTGGGCTGAGGCTGCTGGGCCGTGACTCCTCATGTGGGCTTTGTTTGCTCAAGCTCCACAAATGCCCAACAAACACCATTATACAAACAGCTAATACAATGAGTTAGTCAAACCAGTTAGTACAATCAGCTATCAGCTATCAAATAATGGCCCTTTTTGGCAATTAGAGGTTAGCTGTTAGTAGTTAGATGATTGTATTAGCTGTTAGCGGTTAGCTGGTTGTATTAGCTAGTTTGACTCGCTGTTTGTGTGAAAGTATTTGGTTGATAAATGTTAGCTGATTGGTACTTTATTTTGTGCAATCACCAATAAGTATATTGGAGTAATTTATTGGTGGGCTTTTTTTTTGGTAAAAAGTAGTAAATTTGACAAAACTTAGGATACATTAGTCATTAACCAACTATTCATTAACTTCTCTTCCAAAAAGCTCATACTTGCTTTTCCAAAATTACCTTTTTAGACTCAAACTTCTTTTCAAAATTAGCTATCAGCTATCTAGTAATTGACAAACAAAGCCATAAATTTAAAAGCTGAGTGAGGGAGTACTTGTGTTTTTGGGGTGCTTATCGCACGAGCCGAGCCTGAACTTTACTGGGCTTGGCTCGAATCGTTTATCTTTTAGCTCGGCTCGTGAGCTTGATAAGTGAAGCTCGGCTCGGCTCGGCTCGGCTCGATCTCGATTTGAGACAAATTAAAAATAAACCACACAACAATAAACCAAACTAAAAATTCATATTCGACATTTAAAAAAATTGTTGACAGATATTGCAGAATTATAGACTAAATTCAAAAGTAACATGAAAACATCTTTTACTTCATTTTTACATGCTAACCAAATGAATTACTTACAAATACACATAAAAAATCGACAAACTAGATCTAAAACGATACAAAAAGAAAAGACATGAATTGTTCAATGTAAAAAATTGCATAAAGCATACGTATAATAACTTGTTTTAAGTGTTTTAGCCTATAATAACTTTTTTTAAAGTGTTTTAGCCTATAATAATATTTTTAAGTGCTTTAGGTTATAATAATGTTTTTGTATTAAATAATCGAGCCTGTTCACGAGCTTTTCGAGCCGAACTTGGCCTAGTTCGGCTCTTTTCATTAAGTTCTCGAGTCAGCGGAATGCGAGAGCAATTACCACGAGTCGGCCGAACCGTTCGCGAACAGGCCTAACTTATTATGACCCCTACTTGTTTTGTCTATGTACGAGATACATGTCGTTATTATGGCCTCCACTCGTCTCCCCCAACCGCGGAAGTGAAAATGACTTCATGTCTCCACGTACTTCTCACTCCTCAGCACGTCTGGCAAGACAGATGAAGGGAGTATAATTTTTTTTTGTCCTTCCGAAAAAAGCGTTACCTGATCATCATTGCCAAAAAAAAAAGAACAAACAAACAAAACTGCAGCAGCTTTAACAAAATCAAAATTTGTTTCTTTCAAAACTCCGTTAGCCGGTAGTTTTGTCGCCCGCTTTTATCTCATCTCCCTCTCCACCTCTCTGTCTCTGCCCCCCTCTGTTTAGCTCCCGTATGTTTCAGCCAATCAGGTACTACTTTAATCACGTTAATGGTTCATTCTCATGTTTGTATTATGATGTTTTACGTTCGATATTTTGTTCTCTCGATCCTAAATTATAACCGTTTTTATTTTTCATGTGTAGGATTTTTTGATTTTGTTTGATTTCGAGCGAACAGAGAGGAGACGGGGAACCTGCTGCTGTCCGAAAATAGAAGGGGCACGAATTGATGCAATTTTTATTGAATTATTCATTTCATTATATTTGTTATCAATTCCATCTTTCGACTGTATGGTTTTCGGCCTATCATTGAATCATTTTTGGGTAATATTATTGTGTAGGAGAATTTTTTAATATATGAGATGAAAAGAAGGAAATGGGAGTGGAATCGTAATAATCCGGTGATTCATCGAAATGAGAATAAGAATAAATTGCGTGATGTTTTTGGTGGCAATTTTGCTTTTCGCGTGTAGTTTCTTGGAAGGCAAACGCTGTACCAGAATATTTGTTGATCATGGAGTTAAATCTCCATCATTAGAGGTCAAAATACAATGGGTATGACATACTTTTTGACACCTTTTCTCCATATTTCATTTACTTTTGTCGGGTGTTCAATTGATGAAACGTATGCTTTTTGCTTGAATGAATTGTGATTACGAATGCTGGCTTTATATGCAACTTGCCTTTTCAAAAAGACATTGCACTTTGATGTTGTCATCCAAAATTTCTTATACGAGTCACTACATGCATTTGTTGAGTTTTTGAGCTTTGTTTAAATTCTTTTGAGGTAGCAACATAGCAATTCTAGCTTTGACCTTACTCATTTGCTTTCAAGTTCTTGTCGAATATTTGTTCTTTTAAATTGAAGGGTAAGATGCATGGGAGGATACAAAAGGTTATCTGCCAGAAAATAAAAAGGGGTGGCCCGTAACTGCTCCTCCCCATCCTCCCAAAAGGGGGGGAGGAGAGGCGGGGAAGGTTGAGGACTTCGCCTATTGGTCTTGAGGCGTCTGCGATTCTACCATGTTCCTCCATCTGCATCAATTACTTGAGCTAACACTTGGTGTCTTGGTTAGTGGTGTAAAGGAAGTATACAAAGGGTTTTCAGAATTGTTGACACTAATGGTTTGTTTGGTACTTCTATATGGTAATATATGTTGGTAAGGGTACTGAATTCATATGTACTTTTGCACATTTAGTATATATCATGTCAATGACCATAGAATGCTTGTCCACCTTCAATATATATAGTTGGAATGGAAAGTTGTAAAGAAAATCACATGTTTGGGAATGGAATTACTTTATTATGGTATCATAATTATGAAGGATTTTATTATTATTACCAACATACAATACCACCTAACAAATAGGCCGTTCATAGTAAACAATCGGTAAGCAAGCTTGCCCTTGTGACATACAAATGTTTACGCTCAAAATTTAACTTTGATAAATGAGCTATAGAATCTATGCTTTATCCAGCTTCCCACTTAATATACGACCCCCCATACTGTTCAAAACATGCAGATGCATTGGAAGTATCTTCTGTAGTTAAGATAGAGCGATACTGGTATTATGTTGAAGTTAATATGCATCGGTGCGTGCAGTGCGAACGGATATCGTCTCTCTTCAAAGTAGAGACCTTTATTAGCACATAATTCTGATACATGTGCTGCTCTGTAATACATTTTAAAACATACAGAAACACGTTCATTCAACAACATTCCCCAACCCACCACTTTCAGATTTTTTCGCTTTGTTTTGTCTCCTATGACGTGGAGATATGATCTATAATTCCCCAAAAGGAGTCGGTCTGATAGGTGTGTCACGACATTTTTCTCACTAGAGAGCAGTTGATTTGTGCAATGCTGTTGACGCATCTTTAGTTGGTGTCTAGATGTCATATAATGTTTAGTAGGTTCTCTCAAACGTATGATTCATCAATATTTATTTATCATCTTGAATAATTGATTTAATTATCTGTTAACAGGCAGAATTCACGCAGAAAAGTTGCTCCAAAGAATTGGCAATAATTATAAAAGAGCTTGGGGACTGTGACTTCTATTTGTCATTGAAGACCAATAAAATTGAAATTGGATCAGGTGCAGTTTTGTTCAAACAAAGAGGACCTGATAAAATTTTGACTACCTTGCAATCCAATCTCCAAGAACTTGTTTTGGGTTGTTTAAGAAAGAATTACCATCATTTCCCTACTTTTAGCGAACAAGATGGCCGTACTAGTCGTGCTAAATTGTCTTTCCATCGGTCTAGTATTCCTAGACGATACTTGGCTGAAAAGCCTCCCAAAGGTAGTATACTAGATGCATCTTGTTTTAGTTCTCTCGAGTTCCTTATTATTTATCCCATTCCAATTCCTATCGTTGCACTGTTGCTAATGTTCCGAACCTTTGTTTGATGCAATAGCTTCCATCTGTTGCTAGTCCAATAAACGATATTTTTGACGACCCAATTATCATACCACCTGATTTGCTTTTTCCACCTCCTCCACCTGTGACCACCTTGAAGATTCAAAGAACCACTTCGGGAATGGAAGAACATAACAAAGACATGAACAAAATTATAACTGCTGCTTTGCGTCCATAGCGGGAGCGAGTTGTCATTTTTGCCCTGGGTGTTATTTTGTTGTCGATGAGAGGCCACGGTGGCTTTGCGGATATGCGAGAGAGATGAGAAACCTCTTCTAACAATGAGTGGAAGTGGCTTTTTCTGCTGGTAATCTCGGTGTTACTCTCTCCACCCTTTCAATGGTACTTTTTTAATTGATCGAAAGAAAGTACATATTGCGATCTCTCAAAAATTCAATCGTCGGGTTCTTCAAGTAGTGCGATATTGGGGATGTTGGAAGAAATACGGCTTCCATCAACTCGGCTCAAGTGCATGATGGACACGGCGGTTCTTTGGTCTGTTATTTCGGAACATAGTCCCGATCTTTGGAAATGCTCAAGGATTGCATGCTTCGAGAAACATCTTGCCGGAAAGTCAAGTCCTCCTCCTCCCGCACCAGTTGCACCACCACCTCCACCACCAAAGCCTAAACCTCGGCCTCCACCTCCACCAAAAGGTGTTCGACCTCCACACCTGCACCTCCAAAAGTGCTAGAAGCCGGTCGGCTTCCAGGTGATGCTAACGATCCTACAGGTGACCCCGATGCCCCAAGAACAAAGCTAAAGCCATTCTTACGGGATAAAGTGGTAGGCAATCTTGAACGAGTCTATGGTGTGGGATGAAATTCGAGCGGGATCTTTCAAGTAAGATTCTAAACAAGTCTTAATTTTATCTTGAAGGAGTTTGCTCATAGTTACATGTATCTTGGGAGGGGATATAACTCTATGTTCATTTTTAGAATGCTACGCTCACAATATCAACTTAATTGTCAATGTTGGTTTGGATACATACTTCGGAATGTTTTGAAGTTCTTATTTTACGTGGTGACACTTGGAATAATCGGAAATTGCATAATTTTCGGGTTCAATGAAGAGATGATAGAATCTCTGTTTGGATATAATCCTGATGACAAAAGGAACGCTGATCGTAGGAACCGATCCAATGATCCTACTCAACCACAGTATATACAGATAATTGATTCAAAGAAGTCTCAGAACTTGTCCATTCTTCTCAAAGCACTTAATGTATCCACAGAAGAAGTTCGTGATGCCCTTCTCGAAGGTACTTTTCTCTCTGTCTCTTCTCTCTTTTCGCGGTATATGTCGGCTTCCACGTGCATTTTCGCATTTATACAATACACAACATATTTCTTGGAAAACATACACTACGAACAAGCAAATTTGCTTGAATACGAGTATGTTGCCGGGGAAAATAATCATAGTTTGCACGGCGCGGATTACATTTAGAAAATGTGCTAGCTTGAGATATTTTCTTGATTCGCATACTTTTCTTTCTTGTAGTCATAGATTCACTCCACATACATAATATGTCGAGTTAAGCATACATTTGGGACCCAAACTATCACTTTTTTCACTCTTTAGGACCTGTTAACTTTTTTTTTACCTTTTGGGACCTGTGGTTGAGATTCCGGCCAGTTAACCCAATGTTAACTCACCTGAGAGCATTTACACTTAAAAAATAGTTATATTAAAAAAAAAAACAGCTCGCTCTGGGAACTTCTTCCTTTAGTTTCAAAGCCATATTATATGACGGTCTTCTATCAACTAACCTCCATCTTCATCAGTCCTCTCTCGTCTTTCTGTCTCATCTATGTACTAGAACGAAGAACCCATCGACGCTCTTCAATGGCGGAAGAACCCGAGGTAAAATTTCCATTACCCAATTTTAGAAATTTAATTTTTAACCCAGTTTTAACTTTTTTTTTGAAGAAAATTTAATTTTTTAAAGAAATTTAATTACCGAGTTGCAAATGAAAATAGAAGCTTTAAGAAAAGCATATGCAGAGATGGTGGCAGAACGCAAAGCTCATTGCTTTGAGCAGCAATTTGTTTTTAACAAAATTTTAAGATCTGTTTTTTTTTAAAATGATAATTTCATTTTTGTTTTTAGGAAATTTCAGGATCTGTTTTTTTCTTTGATGTTGTATGTCTGCGATTGATCTGCAATTTGGGATGCAACCATGAAAGAAGTTGAAGAACTGGTTTCGAGAGATAGTTGTTAACTAAAAAAGCGAGTAGGTCTAATTTCTTATTTTAAGATTTAGATTGAGATAATTGGCTCAAGTTTATTTTTCATGATGATAAGCAAAAAATTAGATGACGAGAATATATAGCTCGATGATTGTTGTGTTCTTGAACAAAAAACGAGCTTGAAGGACCATCAATGGAGTTTGTCAAGGGGAGTCGTGAATGGAAGCTTGTGAAAACAGAGAAGTAAAATGGGATGAAGTTGCAGTGGCACATATTTTTTTTAAACAATAGATTAATAAAGTATGTTTTTTTGGGTTAGTGTATCAAAATAAATAACTATTGGGGTCCATAGTTAACCATGGTAAACATTTGCCACCTAAAACTCATTATGGGTCCTAAACGGTGAAAAAAAAAGTTTTAGGTCCCAAACGGTGAAAATTCCAATAGTTTGGGTCCTAAACTTATGCTTAACTCATAATATGTCTGCACACATCATTATTTATTTTGCGTGAGAAAGCTATTTAGGTGAGAAATGAGAAAGAATCAACACCCTTAGATTAGATAAAATGAACGGGCATATATCTCAAGTTATACTTAAAACACCGAAGTGTTTTCTTCTTTGCGCTCTCTCCTTGTTTGCTACTTCGTGCAAGACTCGTGCTTTCTCTCTCCTAATTTGACTACTTTCATGCAATCAAGTCATGAAAGAAACAAAATCGTTTTTCTTAGTTGAATTTTTCATCCTGTATTGTGATGCAAGAACATCAAAGTTGAAAAGATATGATAAAGCATTACGAAATTACATTATCAAATCCCTAAATCCTGTAAATTGAGTTAGTAATTTGAGGCTTATTGCGCAAAAAAACTTTAGCTTATTCTTTCGAAAATTGAATGACAAGATCATCATGAGGTATGATATAATTTGAGTAGCGAAATACTACTATAAACATACATTGCTTGATTATCTCGTGTAATACTAATTCATTTGCTTCTCACAGTTTATCTTAAAAATGAGATCTTATTCCTTTTGTTTCTGTTTTATGTTTGATGCTCCATTTTTATAGTGGATAATGCTGGTTTTAATGCATGATTTTGTCAAGAGATGTAAATACTACTAATTAGAGTTATAAAAACATTTGTTAAGAGTTATAAAACTAACTAATTAAAGTTATAGCAATATTTTTATAGAGTTATATCAATTACTAATTAGAATTATTGCAACACTTGCTTAGAGTTGTAGGAAATAGTAGTGAAGAGTTGTACCTAGAGTTATAGGAAGTAGTAATTGGAGTTATAGCAATACTTGTTTAGAGTTGTAGGAAGTAGTAGTTAAGAGTTATATTAATGATGGTTAAAGCGCTATATGAAGTACTAATTATAATTATGGCAACACTTCCTTAGAGTTACAGGATTTAGTATTTAGAGTTATACTAATACTTATTTAGAGCTATAGAAAGTAGTTACTAGTAGCTACTTCACATGGGTTCCTAGCCTCCTCTCTTGCCATTGCTTTATTTCTTTCAAACCGTACAAACCAACTAGAGTTATAGCAATATTTTTTTAGAATTATGGGAACTGGGAAGAACTAATTATAGTTGTAGCCATACTTCTATAGAGTTATAACAATATTAGCAAGACTTCTTTAGAGTTATAGCCATGCTTGTTTAGAGTTATACCGAGTCTTCTATAGTTTGTATAGGAACTAGTCACTAGAGTTATACCTATACTTCTTCTAGAGTTGTAGAAGTATTAGTTAGAGTTTTAGTAACATTTATTTAGAGTTATAGGAAGTACTAATTAGAGTTATGACAACATTTGTGTAGAGTTATACGAAGTAATAGTTACGAGTCATATCAATGCTTGTTTAGAGTTACAGGAATACTAATTAGAGTTACAACAAGTCTTCTTTAGAGTTACGACAAGTCTTCTTTAAAGTTACTAATTACATTTATGCAGAGTATAACCTATGTGGGAATCGAACCCACATCTTGTGCATAGCACAATGCTCTTCCATGTGAGCTAATAGGTTTTAGGGTGTTCGAACATAATATGTCCAAAAATGTTTTTGTTTCTAAGAATAAGTAGATTATTTCAGAACAAGTAGATTATAAACAATGCTCTACTTGTTTATATACCTTTAAGCGCGTGTAATGGTGCACTGGTTTTGAAACAAGCTTATACCCTGTAGCTTGAACAAAAGCAATCAAGAACATAGCACATAAACTGAGTATGTCCTATTACATAAAACTTGTAACAAAACTGCCGAAAGGAGAATGCAGATGTATCCTTGTACCGATGTAAATTATAAGCATCAAGTTTATGCCCACTAGCTGTAGAAAGGAGTATATTCCTAGTTCTCAGTACAAAAGTTTCTTAATCAATTTTGGTGAGCAGTTTCTTTTAGTAAAAAACACTCAAATTGTGGCCACCTGGAACCAATTATAATTATAGTTGTATATTCTCTTTCTAGAGCCTCTATTACAGGTTCACTCTCTGAGCTCAGAAATATACATGATTATTCGGAAAGTTAATTTCTGAAGTTGTGTGAGAAAATCAACTTCACCCATTCTACTCCATTTGTCCTAATCAGTTATCAGAATGTCTTCTATTTTTTTAGTGCGTGCTTCATTTCCATTGATGGGAGCATAACTTATCTTCCTTAGACGCTTATGATCTTCATAAGAAATGGAGACAAAGGATTTTCGTATACGATTTATGGTTGGAATAAATACGATCTGAACTGAACTGTCAATAAACAAATGATCAACAACTAACCAAATTAAGCTGATCTAACATAAAAGAATGTCTATTTTCATCCGCATCACTTTTAAACCAAATCAACAAACTAATAAGTAAAGTGGATGAAATGCTTGAACTAATAACTAATATGCATGCTTGAATTAAAGTGGTTAAGTTAAGTTATCATATATTCTTGGCAGCAGCACTGAAAGCCTCTCTGTGCGAAATATCGGGATTTTCAGCCTTAATACGCTGAATCTCATCTCTGCATTCACCATTTTTTTTACTAATATCCACTACAACTCTGTTTTCTTATCTTTTATTTACGTAAGTTATGTAAACTCTTAAAGTTATGTAAATAGGAGCAAAGGTGAAGCCTATATGTTTCAATCCTTAGTAGCATACATAATAAGATAAGCGCTATTCACAATTACAATAAGGAAGTTCTGTTTTCTTGATAAATATATGCAGAATTTTTTTGATGGCTACATTCAGTTTTGTTGATAGAATGTTGAATTGATTTGTGTAATCTCGGTTCAATCGGGTAGAAAAGTTTAGAAGTTTGCCAAACAGGAATCAACAAAAAGATCTTCCTAGGGTTCAGATCAACTTCAACTTCTTCAAACTAGTCCTAAGAAACAGAACTTTCTAGCACAGATCAATTTAGATGTAAAATTGAATCAAAATTCGTTTCACAATAATAGCAACAATTTCGAATATAATCAAAATATAATCACAACAATTTCGAATGAAATCCGTTTCATAATGAAATTTAGATGTAAAATTAAATTAAAATTCTAAAAAAAAACAAACAATTAAACAAAATACTAACCTTCTTCTCCCATATTGTATGCGTCTCTTGAACTAATCTTGAGTGCTGAATTTCATTGATAATCAGGGATGAAATTCACTGAATTGATATTGACAAAAAAAAAAAAGTAATTGCGTCATGGAAGCAGAGTAACCGAAATGAGAGAGAGAGGAGAGAGAAAGTAGGTTATGCGTGACAGAATCCCACGTATAAGAAAGTAAAAATAAGTCGTCCCCTCTCTCTTTTTCTCTCTCTCAAACCCTAGCCTCCCCTACCCCTTCTTCAATAAATTAGGGGCTGCCATGGATGATTTCATCCATGGTAAGCCCCTTTTTCCCTTTTATTTTCAGTTTTTAGTTCATTTTCTTGTTTTATTTAATAAATTAGTCATAGTCTCTCTTTATGAGATTTTCTCAAACCCTGTTATGGGGTTTTTAGTTTCTGTTTTGGAAATCTCCTTCTCCCCTATGGGAGTTGTGAGTATGGTTCTTTTGTTTTTAGGTATGAGAAATTATTCTCATTGGTTGAAGTTCGAGACTCAACATGAAGGTATTGGAATCTCGGATGCGGTCAACCTGACTCGATCAAGAATGTTCTTCCCAAACTATATCAGGATGATAGACTTCCTCATCAATAGCTGCTTGATTCAGCAAATACAAGGGGGCTGTGCTGTATTGCTCGATCTGGTTCATTGTAGTTTCTTCGAAGACGAATTTGATTTAGTCTTGATTAATTGTATCTTGTTTTTCTTTAATACCTATTATAGATGCCGTTTGGCCTTCAATTAATGAAATTTCTCTTTAAAAAAAAAAAGGTTATGCGTGACAGCGTGAGAAGCGTATAAAGTTTGGGATTTTAGTTTTTTTAATGTTTTTAATCTTGGCCATTAGATGAGGCATGATTTAAGGGTTAAAATTTATTCTCACTTCTCATATAAAACTCCATTCTCACCTGAACTCAATTCTATATATATATATATATATATATATATATATATATATATATATATATATATGTATTCTGTTGCTAGGTTTTCCAAATTCTGGGGGCTCCCCCTCCCAATCGTTCAAAGGACCGCATCTGTACAACTCATGTGATGAACATAAGTGCATATCAATGTGTATACCTGTGATATGTTATTTTGACAGTATACATCTGCTCTTTGAAATGGTATAACTGTATACTATAATGGGCTTCTTATTTTATATCAATAACCATATTTGTGACTGATTGCAACGGATACCAAGTCATTGAGGGGAAATAAGCCTTCAAGACGACTATCTTAAGCTTGTCAAAGGTGGTGAATGATTTGTTCGTATATCCCTTAAAATGAATATTATTCTGCTGCTTGCTAATTTTGATGTCAGGTGGATGCTGGTTAATGCTTTTTTCATATTATTCTTTTTTAATAAGTGACAGTCTAAGGTGTGTGCATGAGTTAGGTAACGAACTTCCGGCAGAGCTATTGCAAACATTGCTGAGAATGGCACCAACACAAGAAGAAGAACTAAAGCTTCGATTATTTAATGGTGATGTTTCTCAACTTGGACCTGCAGAAAGATTCCTGAAAGTATTGGTTGATATCCCGTTTGCTTTTAGAAGAATGGAATCACTGATGTTCATGATGACATTCAAGGAAGAAGTCTCCAGTATTAAAGAGTCCTTTGTTACTTTGGAGGTAAGAAAGTTCTAACCACTTATTGTATTCAAAAGATCTGTTTTATTTCCGTTCTACATATCCCTTTGACCTTGGGAATAGTATCTTAAGGAGATATATAAGTTTCTAATAAACGTAGGTTTTATTCTGTTTTAAATTACCCGAACTCCCATATATCGTCTCAAAGAATATATATAGGGAAGCCGATTAGCCGAATTCAGATCTAAAAGTTAAATTTGGTCATGCCAAATTCTTAGCTTCCAATGAGCTGTTGACCTTTTCACTAAGTGTATGTAGTACTTCCCTGAACATAAAACAGTATATGACTTATAGATCTTTAGGTCTTTGTCTGAAGTTTGTAGGTGCATATGAGTTTTGTTTTGTCTTACAGGTGGCTTGTGATGAACTCAAAAAGAGTAGACTATTCCTTAAACTCTTGGAAGCTGTTCTGAAAACTGGCAACCGTATGAATGATGGCACCTATCGTGGAGGTGCTCAGGCGTTCAAACTTGATACCCTCTTAAAACTTGCTGATGTGAAAGGAACGGATGGTAAGACAACACTTTTACATTTTGTTGCTCAGGAGATAATTCGCTCAGAAGGTTTGAAAGCTCTGCGTGCTGCAAAAGATAACCGAAGTATATCCAGTATGAAGACTGAGGATTTTGTTGAGGATGCCACCTATGATCCAACAGAACATTACCGTACTCTTGGCCTCCAAGTTGTGTCAGGTATAAGCAATGAACTGGAAAATGTAAAAAAGGCAGCAGTTATTGACGGTGATGTACTTACATCAACAGTATCCAAGCTTGGCCAGTCGATAGTGAAAATAAAGAATTTCTTAGACAATGAAATGAGTAGTCCTGAGGAAGAGACGGGGTTCCATCAGGCTCTTGTAAGTTTTGTAGAGCATTCAGAAGGTCAGGTAACATGGCTACTAGAAGAAGAACAAAGGATATCAGGTTTGGTGAGAAAAACAGCCGACTATTTCCATGGAAATGCCGGAAGGGAAGAAGGCCTGCGTTTGTTTAGTATTGTGCGCGGCTTTCTCTTACTGTTGGATAGAATTTGTACAGATCTAAAACAATCTTTTGCAAAGGAAGCAAAAAACACAGGCAAGGAATCATCAGTTAAAAAGCCTTCTCCAGATCAGAATCAATCAATACAGGACATGCGGCAAAAATTATTTCCTGCCATTGCAGATAGACGTGTGGATGACTCCAGTTCAGATTCAGACGATGACTGATTAGAATTACCCCAGTAGGTATTGTAGATTTCTTCTTTTTTCCTGATTTAACTTTTATTGATATCATTATTTGCCTGGGATCTAATTAAGCACTCACTAGTCACTAGAGTAGTCATATAGCGTCTGGAAATCGTTTGTGCTTTCTCTGTGAGTATTTATGCTGAATTTCTCTGTGATTTTACTTGATGGGAAGAGTAGTCCTAAAGTATAGCAGTGATTTAGCCGTTGTTTAGATAATGCTCGTCTCTTTAGCTTGCAGAAGCTTCTTGAGCTTTCTTATGTTTCTCATTATTCATAGTTCAAATATAATGCTTCATCTGCTTTAGTACTGGTTCCTGGAAATTTCTGTAAAATTCTCTTACATGTGATGCACGTCGAATGTGATTGGAGCAGATGATGATGCAAGTACTATTCAATTAAGGAAAAATTTACGCTAGGGGCCCCAACAATGGCCGAACTTCTTTATAGGTCTCAACTATGAATTATCCTATGGAGGTACCAAGTCCTAACTATGGGAGATCATGACTTTACTTGGGCAGTTGGGCTAGATGACTTGTGACTTGTTCATCAGGTTAATTTCGCGGGGGACCGTATAACTTACTCCACTTGGCTAGGGAAGACGATGAGATTCATTATCACACTCCCTTGCAGAAAGTTCTTCAAAAGGAATCTATCTTTGCTCCTCCAAATTCTAGTTTGTATAAATGAGATCCATCCAATACTAGAAGATAAAACAAAAAACCTCAACAGCTTGAATAGATGAAAAATCGTCCTTCCTAGCTTTCTCAATGGATTTTCAAATGACTGATGGAATAATCTTTGACAAATCTTCACACTTTTCCTCTTTTCTAATACAGGTTAATTGTAAGTGTAACTTGAAAACCGTTTCTTGATGTCAGGAGGCTTTAATACAACCAATTTTAGGCAAATCAAAGGAAAAAAAAAATGGATCCATGTTTTAGTAGTATAATATTCTCAAACATAGAAAAGAACCCATAAATTAAAACACACAGCTTGTTTTTTCTTCATTTTATCATCAAATGAATTTGGCTGAAAACTAATTCAGATAATTGAGGTCGATTTTACCCAGATGATAATTAACTTAGATAAACAGAATTTGCGAGGATTTATTGTAACCAACCAGAAGCTGGTAAATTCAGAATTTGCTCTTTCAGGATTTGTTTGTGCTGAGAATGGAAAAAAGTCGCCATTTTGTTATGTGGGTCTTAGTGAAACAATGTCGTTTTAGGTTTTCGAGGTTGAATGTTAAAGAAGATATGGAAAAAAGTCGCCGACCAGGCGATCACCGCGGTAGTGTTAATTAATTTATAATTTTCTATGATGATTTAGTTTCTTTATGATGTTAATTTATTGATTGATTTTCATATAGTTTAATAGTTAGTTCATATGTGTTAATTTGTATTAAATAATGAATATAGGAAACGATGAGTGATACACCTAGATCAAAAAAATCAAAGGCAATGGGAAAACAACCCGATCTTTGACAATGTTTCTTTGCGTTGTAAATTTTTTAATATTGAATATCTTTTGTCTTTTTTTTGTGACCCCCCGATTTTGAAATCCTGGCTCCGCCACTGATCGGGAGCCTGGAACAAATATGCAAACTTTCATATTTTTCTGAAGAAAGGTTTTCCATGGTACCTGAGATATGGGATTGTTCATAAGATTTAAAGGTTGCGACTTGCGATTACAAATTTTCTATTTTTGCAACTTCTTTTTCGTGAGTTTGTCCTTAAATAATAAGCTGAATAGTAGCATACCGTAAGGGAATTATTTGGGAAAAACGATATTTTTGGTACTAATTCTTTTTTTCTCAAAAATTACAAATTACCATTGTGATATATCACTAGCTGAACAGTTCAGTTTTGGTTTTATCCAAACGGTTCAGTTCGTATGAGTTCTGTTGAAAACAGTTAAAAATATCAACTTTTGATTCAATTCAGTTAAATTTTCCATCAGTTCAGTTCATTTACTTTATTTTTCCAATTGCACTTCAGTTTAGTTGCAGTTAACATTCGACCAAACTAGTTGAACTGTTCAATGTATCAATTAACCACGTAACCACAATTATTTTTCAGTTTCGATTTAGTTCAGTTGTAGTTTATTTCAGACTATACTCGATCAGTTTAACCGTTAAATGGTTAAATACATAGCAATTCAACGTATTGATAATTATTTTCACTTTCGGTTCAGTTAATTTAAGTTGAAGTTTATTTTCTGGTTATACCCGAACAATTCTTTTCAGTTTTGATTCGGTTAATTTAAATTCTTGACTAAAATCACATCAATTCGGTTACTCTTCCCAGTTAATTTCAATTCTTAATTAAACTCACATTCATTGGGTCAATTTCAGTTATTGATGAAAAACATGTTGGTTATACTTTTCGAAAAACTTGTACGAATGTCACACCGATAAATATTTACTTTATTGATATTGTACTTGATTAATATTTTGAATCACATCGTTTAAGATAAAGTTTAAGACAAGTTTAGTTCTAAATCCCAAGTAACACTGATATTTTAGATCAATATATCAATATAAGTCTATACGCTAATTAAAGATAAAAATAATATTCATTTAAGTTAATTGTCGTTATATGTGATGAATTTCAAAACTAATTCGTCTACCTAAAGGATTCCAAGTACTTATTGGACTAGATGAACATGTCAATAAACTAATTGAAGATAACAATACTCCATATACGTTAGTCGTCTTTAAGTCGATAAACTAATTAAAGACACTTAGTTGAATTGAATCAATCTGTTACTAGATAAGATCAATGTATCTATGTAAGTTGATAAGCTAATTGAAGAATCCAAAACATCATTTAAGTTTATCGTATATATGTGGAAGTTATTTTTAACAAAACAACATCTAATTGAACTGAAATAAGTCGTTATTGGATAAGATCGATGTATCAATCTAAGTGGATAAGCTAAATATAACAATAATCCATTTAAGTTACTCGTCTTTTTGTGAAATGCATTTCGAAAGTGAATATATTTTACTGAACTGAAACAAGTTGTTATTGCCTAAGATCGATTGAAACAAAGTATATACATTTTATTTGATCTCCTTTATTTGCTCGCACTAAAAAATGACTTAATGGATCCGGTTTTGGTAGAACCGGATTAATTTTTTGTGTCGTTCCACTAGTGGTAAGTCGACATGTTCAAGTTAACAATTGTAACACCTCAAATTCATTTTCCTATAAAGGAAGCTGGTAGCGTTACCGCCGCGATGAAACACAAGGCTATTGGAAAGATAATTACTTTTAACTCTAACTATACTTTTTTAAAATCTCAAACTAAGCGGAAAAATCTAAAACAAAAAGAAAAAATAAATCTCTTATTACTATTTGGAAGCATGTTGCCCCAAAACTTAAAATTCAAAACTTAATATCCAAAACATAGAGTAATAATTGACAAGAACCGTCCTAACTAGGCTCGTTTCGTCATTTTCAGTCCTAACAACATTGATTATTCCTCGGTCCCAGCTTTGGAGTACTGTTTACAAATGATGTCCTAGTGGATCGGTTACAAGCTTAACCAATTAATTATTTTTAAAGATTCTTTTACTTGTTTTCCCTCTCCTTCTCCTCTTTCTCTCTCCTCCCTCCTTGTCCCTTGACTAGGCCTGGCAAAAGCTGACCCAACTCGACAACGCAACCCGAACCCGACCTGAAATTAGCGGGTTTGGGTTGAGGTTTTCAACCCGATTAGTTAAATGGGTCGACCTGAAAGATAAATGAGTTAGGTTCAGGTCGAAATTTCTGACCTGAAAATGACCCGCCTGACCTGATTTTTAAATGGGTCAAAATCAGGTCGGGTCAATCCATATAACCCAACCCGGATAATTATAAGTTGTTGGTTTGCCCAATGCCCAACCCAAAAGATGAAAACATTGCCCAGCCCAAAAACAAATTCTTAACCTAAGTCTCCTAACCCTAGAATAATTTCTAACGCAGTCATTCTCAATCTCTCTCTCTCTCTCTCAGACACAGTTTCTCACTCTCTCTCACTCTCAGTTTCAATCTATCTTCTTCGCTGCAAATTTCTATTTGCTCACTCGCAATTTCTTCGTTGCTCTTCATCAAGAGATCAACATCAAAAACCAGGTATTCTTCGTTGCTCTTCATTTTCTTCAATTCGTATTTTCTTAGCTCTTCGTTGCTCTAATTTTTTTTTCGTTGCTTTTTCTTCACTCTCCTTTAGAATATTTGCTGCTCTTCTTCAACATCAGGTATTCTTCTTTTGTCAATTTTTTTTTTCTTATTTTGTCCTTTATTTTCTTATTTTCCCATTTATTTTCTTTCGTTTTTTCTGCTATTTTTTCTGTTTTTTATATGATTTTCGTATTTTGTCATTTATTTTGTTTGCTCTTTCTTTCGTTCTTTTTCCTGCTATTTTTCTGTTTTTCTATTTTTCTATGTGATTTTCGTATTTTGTCATTTATTTTCTTATTTTGTCATTTATTTTCTTTGCTCTTTTCTGTTTTTTTCCTTTTTTTTTTTTTTTTTTTCTGTTTTCCTATGTTTTTAATGTTCTGTATTTTTTTTCTATATTTTCTGTTTTTAATTTACGCTTTATTCTGTATATTTTCTCGAAATATAATTTTCGTTTTTAACTTGTTCATGAATTATTGAGTATATTTTATGTTTTTAATTTATGCCTTATTCTATATATTTTTTCTACTTTTCTATTTTCCTATCTTTTCTTCTAGTTTATTCATTTGTTTAGATTCTGGGTTTTTCAGTTAATATGGCTGATGACAACTTCAAGGAGCAAATTAAGCTATCATCAGAGGCAGAGGAGGAGATTGACTCCACTCCTACAAATACTGTGAAACCAAAAAAGGAGAAATCTGATAGTAATAAGTTTGGAGTGCTACTGACTGGTAAGAAAAGCCCACGTAGGCTTACATCAAATATTTGGACGCACTTTAATTTTCTTGAGGAACCTGATGAGAATGGTAATTTGGTATGCAAATGTAAGAAATGTGGGCAGTCTTACAATGCTGATAGTAAGATGGGGACTGGGAATTTGATTCGTCATGTAAAAAATTGTAAAATGAGGTCTTTTAGGGATGTTGGGCAAATGATTATGGAAATATTTTCTTCTGGTTTAGAGCATAGGATTGCTAAGTTTGATCCTAATTTCTTTCGTGAATTATTGAGTCTTGCTCTTGTGCAGCATGATCTTCCATTTCAGTTTGTAGAGTATGCTGGGATTAGGAGATGTTTGAGTTATTTGCACCCTGATTATAAATATGTTTCTCGAAATACAATAAAGGGTGATATTATGAAGATGTTTAAATGGGAGAAAGAGAAACTTAAATCTGAGTTAGGCTTAGTTCCTGGTAGAATTGCATTGACTTCAGATTGTTGGACTTCTATAACCACAGATGGGTATATATCTTTGACTGCACATTACGTTGATAAGCATTGGTGTTTGCAAAAAAGAATTTTAAATTTCTGTTTCATGCCTCCTCCTCATACGGGGGTTCATTTATGTGATCATGTTTATGGTTTGTTGAAGGAATGGGGTATCCAAAAGAAAATCTTTTCTATTACTTTGGATAATGCATCCTCTAATGATGTTTTTGCCGAAAATCTCAAGGGGAAACTTGACTTAATTTGTGGGGGGAGGGGGAGTTTTTCATGTGAGATGTTGTGCTCACATTTTAAATTTGATTGTTCAAGATGGTTTAAAGGAGATTGATGCTGCTGTGATTAAGGTAAGGGAGAGTGCTAAATATTGTAAAGGTTCCCAATCTAGAAAAGAGAGATTCAAAAGTTGTGTTGCTCATGTTGAACTACAATCGGTTAAAGGTTTGAAATAAGATGTTCCTACGAGATGGAATTCCACCTATTTGATGCTCGAGAGTGCCTTGTATTACAAAAAAGCATTGATTCATTTTCAAAAAATTGATGCAAATTATGTTCATTGTCCTTCCACAGAAGTGTGGGCTAGAATAGAAAAAAATTTCAAGTTTTTGAAGGTGTTTTATGAAGTAACCCTTGCCTTTTCTGGAACTAAATATCCTACTGCCAATCTATATTTTAATAATGTGTTGAGGGTTAGATTGTTGCTGAAACATGAAATGGGAAGTTCTGATTTGTTTATGCACAAATTGGCTAGTAAGATGTATGAGAAATTTGGGAAATATTGGTCTAAATTCAGCACTTTTATGGCTGTTGCTGTGGTGTTAGACCTACGTTTTAAGTTGCAATGTGTTCAATGGAGTTTTCAGAGGGTTTATGGGGATAATTTTGAGTATGAGTTAGAGTTTTCCAAGGTAAAAGATAAGTTGAAAGACTTGTATGAAGTTTATGCTGCCTCTTATGCATCATCGAGCAAAAATGTGGCTGCTCATGGACAAAGTCGTTGTGTTGGAATTTCTTCAAGTGATGATTTGATGACGGTAAATCTGGTTTTTTATATTGTTTATATAATTTAATATTCATATTTTTTTTTTGTCTAGTTTACTAAAATATGATGTTGTTTTTGTATCTCTTGGTTTCTTTTTTTAGGATTTTGATTGTTTCTCTGCCGAACAATCAATTGTGGCTGCCAAAACTGATATGGAGTTGTATTTTGAGGAGCACCTTATCCCTCGCACTACCAACATCGATATTTTATCGTATTGGAAAGGGAATATGGTCCGTTATCCAATATTAGCTCAACTTGCAAGGGATATACTTGATGTCCCCATTTCTACAGTGGCCTCTGAATCAGCTTTTAGTACCGGAGGTCGGGTACTAGATTGCTTTAGGAGCTCCTTGAAGCCTTCCACTATTGAGGGTATCATATGCCTAAGGGATTGGTCATTTGGTGAAGGTAATGAAAGTTTTAAACTTTTTATTAGTTTAATTTTAGCTAGTTTTTTTTCTTCTTTGCTTTGTTTTTTAATCTGAATTTTTATTAATTGTGTAGCAAAAATGGATCCACAACTTGAGGCGTTATGTGGAGCCGTCATGAAGCTCAAGGTCGAAGAGGAAGTGGATGATGTGCCTCAACAATTGCCTTCCCTAAGTGTGCCAAGTGTTGACCTTGAGAGTCCTCGTCAATCGACCTCAACAATGTTTGTTTGAGTTATGGTGTTCTAATACATTAAGGATACATTAATCTTGTTTTATTTTATAAAACTTAGCTGATTTGGTTTGTAATATTTTATGACCGCTAGTCCTCCGTACTATGTTTGTGATATTGCCAAGTATGAACTTGGTTAGCTAAAAGCATGAAACTTTGTTGCAATTTCAAGGCCTGCAACTTATGTCTTTACTATGCAACTGTTTTGAAGAAAAAAAAATCAGGTTATATGGATCGGGTCAACCTGAAAAAAGCGGGTTAAACAGGTTCAGGTTGACCCATTTAAAACCAGTTAAAAAAAATTAGGTCAAACAGATCAGGTCAGGTTGCCCCGATAATTTTCAGATCAGGTTAGGGTTAAGGATCTTGACCCGAAAACTAAAACAGATCAGGTTCAGGTTAGGGGGTATTCGACCCGATTTTACTTGACCCGAACAAGAACCCGACCAACCCGACCTGCTTGCCAGACCTACCCTTGACACCTCTCCTCTTCCCCCTTCCCTGCGTCGAATCAACCTAACTTAAACCATAGTAGAACACGAATCAACAACCAAATCAGGTAGAAATCTTTGCCTGAAATGAAAATCTCCATTACAATGCAACTAAATATGACCAAAATTCAACATCACAATTCACAATACACAACAATTAAAATCAAAGTCGAATCAAAATGCACTGATTTTCTATCAAAATTTATTAAACTTTTTAAATTTTCTTTAACAATTATCCGCCAAAAGAAGGCTCTAAACATATACTCAAAGTCCCATGCTCACACTCTTCCAAAAGAAGCCTCTTAACATATACTCAAAGTCAAAGCAAGGACATGTCCATGGGGCTTGTGTCAAGAAGCAAATTGTTGAGAAAGTCACTAAGAAGTAGGTTATTAAAACAAAACCTGTGGTGGCTAGAGCAACAGAGTATGTAATGATTCCTGCTGAGAAGGTGGTCACTAGGTTGTCAGTACAGTCAAAGGTTCCATGCACACCTATTAATAATAGGTTTGATGCTTTGACAGCCACTACTGAGTAGATTTTCTATGAGGTAAATGGGGATATTGCCAAAGAGATGCAGGAGTTAGAGGCCCCTGACCCTCCCCATGGATAACATATTGGTGTGGAATGTCAGGGGACTGAATAGGGGAACAAAATAAGCCGCAGTGAGGAAGTTCATTGCTTCTAGTAAATTTTCCCTGTTTGGTATCCTGGAAACTAAGGTAAAGATGTCCAAGATGGGGACATTTTATCAAAATTTATGTCGAGGTTGGTGTTTCACAACAAATAGTTGTTAAGTGGATAAAGGTACGATTGTAATTGCACGGTTACCATCCTCTTTCAATTTGTCTATTGAATTGGTTACAACCCAGATGATCCATTGCAAAATTGAACTTATGGGGCCGACTTCTACTTTTATGTGTACTTTTGTTTATGGATCGGATGATAAACATGAGAGGACAGTGTTGTGGAATGATCTTGCTAGAATTAAAACCACAATCCCTTCGGTGATTCTTGGAGATTTTAATGTGGTACTGAACTTTGATGAAAGGATAGGCTCCCCTGTGAGATTGCATGAAATTGAAGAGTTTAGAGACTGTATGGAAGGATGTGAGTTGACAGACATCAAATAAGCTGGCAGGTTCTTCACTTGGACAAATAAACAGGAAGGGGTAAATAGGGTGTTTTCTAAATTAGATACGGTGGTTGCTAATGATGAGTGGTGAACTCAATTTGAGTCTGCTGTGGTGACATACTTGCCTGAGGGTGAGTATGACCATTGTCATGGTCTTCTTAGTGTATATAAGGAACATGGTGGAAGGAAGCCTTTTAGATTCTATAATATGTGGCTGTAGGCTCTTGGTTTTATGGAGTTAGTGAGAAATGTTTGGCAGCTGAATATTGATGGGTGCATGATGTACAAAGTGACACAAAAGCTCAAATTATTGAAGATGGAGCTTAAAAAATGAATCAATAAGGGTTTTTATATGTGCAAGCTAAGCCAGAGCTTATGAAGCTTATCAAAGTCTTTTACAGACTTAAGAGCAAGTTCATGCTAATCCTGGTGATGCTAAGCTTACTACTGCTGAGAGATTAGCTATTGTGGAGTACAGGAAAGCACAGGATATCTACATGTCATTCTTGAGACAAAAAGCAAAGGAAAACTGCATTTGCTTTGGTGATGAAAATTCAAAGTTATTTCATCAAGCTATTAAAGCTAGAAGAAATACAAATAAAGTATATGCGTATACATGGCAACTGGGTTAGTGATGAGCAAGGAGTCAAAGATGCTTTTGTTGAATTCTATCAGGAGTGCAACCAGAATGGAAAATAGATGCGAGGTGAAACATCAGATCATTAGTGAAGGTCGGGTGTTGAGTGATATGCAACAGAGCCTTTTGAAGTGTGATTTTTCTGCTGACGATGTTAGACAGGTTATGAACTCAATTCCCAATGAAAAGGCACCTGGCAAGGATGGTTATAACAACTTTTTCTTTAAGAAGACATGGGATATAGTAGGGGGAGATATAGCAGCTGCAATTTTGGACTTCTTCAATACATGGAAGCTTCTTAAATCTGTGAATGTGACATCTATTACTCTCATCCCTAAGGTTAAGAGTCCTAACTTAGTTAGCGACTTTAGACCAATTTCTTGTTGCTCTGTAGTGTATAAGTGTATTACCAAGCTGTTGTGTGAAAAGCTTAAAATGGTGCTGCCTAGTCTGGTCTCACAAACACAATGTACTTTTATTTCTAACAGAAGTATTCTCCACAATATTCTATTGTGTCAGGATATTGTCAAAATGTATAGAAGAAGCTAGAAGCAGAAATGTTGCCAATTGAAGATAGACCTTCAGAAGGCATATGATACAGTTAGTTGGGAGTTCATTGATGAAATGATGTTCACTAGTAGAATAATTGTTTATTGTTGCGGTCATTAAGTGGCCTATTGCGGCGGTTTTAGCCGCGCAGCAATTAAGGGCGCAGCAATAGGTAATTAACCTATTGCTGCGGTTTTTAACCGCAGCAATAGGTGAGTCTATTGTTGCGGTTCCTGGCAAAACCGCAGCAATATGTTACACCTATTGCTGCGGTTCTTACCCAAAACCGCAGCAATAGATAGTGTCACTAATAAAAAAAAAATTGAAAAGTAACTTATTGTTGCTGTTGTTGGTAAAAACAGCAGCAATAGACTCACATATTCTTCGTTGTTTTTACCAACAACGAAAGCAATAGGTTGCTTTTTTTTTATAAAAAAAAAAATTACTGTACATTTATAATGTCATATATTAGTCCTACACATCTATACCCACACATATATAAGATCTAAAAAAATACTCCATATACAAATGATATCTAAAAATATATATACAAATTAATTTAATTCACCATACACCTAAAATACATATTCAATTAGATCTACAAAATTTTTAAAAAAAAAAAAATTGAAAAAAGAAATTTTCATCACAAATCAACAACAAAATTCAGAATTAATTCGAAACAAAATGAGTTAAAATTTCAATTCTAATCCTTTGTTTTTTTTTCGGCCTCCACTACATCCACCATACAACCACCACGGCCCCACCTTTCGACCACCACCGGAGAACTCCAACCGCACCACC